>PVJD01006645.1:0-40165 GCA_004026545.1 Mormoops blainvillei | reverse complement strand
GTTGTCATATTAATGTTCATCATTTTTATCTTCTTTTTCTTAAATAAGTCCATTTAACAGTTCATGTAATAATGGCTTGGTGATGATGAACTCCTTTAGCTTTACCTTATCTGGGAAACACTTTATCTGCCCTTCCATTCTAAATGATAACTTTGTTGGATAGAGTAATCTTGGTTGTAGGTCCTTGCTTTTCATCATTTTGAATACTTCTTGTCAGCCCCTTCTTGCCTGCAAAGTTTCTTTTGAGAAATCAGCTGACAGTCTTATGAAAATTCCTTTGTAGGTAACTCTTTACTTTTCTCTCGCTGCTTGTAAGGTTCCCTCTTTATCTTTAGCCCTTGGCATTTTAATTATGATACGTCTTGGTGTGGTCCTCTCTGGGTCCAACTTGATTGGGACTCTCTGTGCTTCCTGAACTTGCATGTCTATTTCCTTCACCAAATTAGGAAAGTTTGCTTTCATTATTTTTTCAAATAGGTTACCAATTTCTTGCTCTTTCCTCCTCCTGGCGCCCCCATGAGGCAAATGTAGGTCTACTTGAAGTTGTCCCAGGGGATGCTTATACTATACTCATTTTTTTTTAATTCTTTTTCTTCTTCTTGTTCTAATTGGTTGTTTTTTGCTTCCTTATATTCCAAAACATTGATATGATTCTCAGCTTTATCCACACTACTGTTGTTTCCCTGTAAATTGTTCTTTATTTCAATTATTATATCCTTCGTTTCTGACTGGGTCTCTTTTACGCTGCTGAGGTCCTCACTAATTTCCTTGAGTGTCCTTCTAACCAGTGCTTTGAACTCTGCATCTGTTAAACAGCCACTCTCCATTTTGTTTTTAGCTCTTTTTCTGGAGTTTTGATCAGTTCTTTCATTAGGGCCATGTTTCTTTGTCTCCTCATTTTGGCAGCCTCCCTGTGTTTGATTCTATGCTTTGGCCCCCTGTCTTAGTAACACGGCCTACTGTGAAAACACACACCAGTATGTTGGATGGGGCAGAGGCTTAGGTAATTGCCAGGGTGGGGCAACCCATGTGAACCGGATTGATCAGGTCTCTGATATGGTATTGCCACTCTGTGGCTCTGTGTGGGGGAAGGCTCAGAAAGGGGACAATGACCTCTGTTCACCCTGATGCCAGGCACTTCAGCTTCTCCCAGTATGCCACTGGTACCCTTCAAGGGGCCACCCTGGTGCTGGAACTCAGAGGGAGTGAGTCTGAGTAGGTAAGTCTGTGTGTGGGTTCTTTAGGAGGAACAGCTTGGGGCTCCAGAAATTTCTTTCACTGACTCAATCCCTCCTGGTTTTTTGTAGTCAGAAGTTGTGAGGACTTATCTTTCTGGCACTGGAACCCTGAGCTGGGGACCTGGTGTGGGGCTGGGCTAGCTTGCTCCTGAGATATCCCTCCTAAATTTTTATGCACCACACTTGGGTGAAAGATCAGCCTGTTCTGTGTCTGCACCACTCCTACCAGTCTGGATGGATGTGGTTTCTTTAATTCCCTAGTTGTCACACTTCCATTCAACTCAATTTCTGATGGTCTTGAGTGATGGTTGTTCTATATTCTAGTTGTAATTTTGATGTGGTTGTGTGAAGAGGCAAGCCATGTCTGCCTACCTGGCCATTTTGACTGGAAGATGTCATGAATAGGTTTTTTAAAAACTGTGTATTATTCATTGTGTGGAGAATATACAGTAATCAAAACAAATAAATTTTATATACCTATATTTATAAATCTAAAATATATAAATTTTATTTTTTTTGTATATTTTATTGATTATGCTATTACAGTTGTCCCATTTTTTTCTCCCCTTTATCCCCTCTGCCCTGCACCACATCCTGTCATCCCCACATCCCTTAGTTCATGTTTATGAACTGTACATATCAATTCTCCCACTTCTCAATTTTCTATACTATTCTTAGCCTCCCCGTCTATTTTTTAATCAACATTTTCCCGTCACCACTTTTACCACCCCCATCATTCCCCACCTCCCACCGTCAATCCTTCCCCCATTTGGCTTTGTCCATAGGTCCTTTGTGCATGTTCCTTGATGACCCTTCCCCTCCTTTTCCCCTGCCATCGCCCTCCCTCCTCCACTCTGGTTTCTGTCAGTTTGTTTTTTATTTCAATGTTGTGGGTTATATTTTGCTTGCTTGTTTATTTTGTTGATTAGGTTCTACTTATAGGTGAGATCATATGGTATCTGTATTTCACCACCTGGCTTATTTCACTTAGCATAATGCTCTCCAGTTCCTTCCATGATGTCACGAAGGGTAGTAGCTCTTTCTTTCTTTCTGCTGTATAGTATTCCATTGTGTAAATGTACCACAGTTTTTTGATCCATTCATTCACCATTGGGCACTTAGGTTACTTCCAGCACTTGGCTGTTGTAAATGGTGCTGCTATGAACATTGGGGTGCATAAGTTCTTTTGAACTGGTGTTTCAGGATTCTTAGGGTATAATCCCAGCAGTGGAATTGCTGGGTCAAAGGGCAGTTCCATTTTTAGTTTTTTGAGGAATTCCCAACTGTTTTCCACAGTGGCTACACCAGTCTGCATTCCCACCAACAGTGCACTAGGGTTCCCTTTTCTCAACATCCTCACCAGCACTTGTTGATTTGTTCATGATGGCCATTCTGACTGGTGTGAAGTGGTATCTCATTGTGGTTTTAATTTGCATCTCTCTGATGGCTAGTGATGCTGAGCATCCTTTCATATGTCTCTGGGTCCTGTATATGTCCTCCTTGGAGAAGTGTCTGTTCAGGTCCTTTGCCCATTTTTTAATTGGATTGTTTGTCTCCTTGGAGTGGAGTCATGTGAGTTCTTTATATATTTTGGAGATCAAACCCTTATCTGAGATATCATTGGCAAATATATTTTCCTATAGGGTTGATTCCCTTTTCATGTTGCTGATGTTTTTTCTTTAGCCATGCAGAAGCTTCTTATTTTGATGAAGTCCCATTTGTTTATTCTTTCCTTTATGTCCCTTGCTCTAGGGGACATATCGGTGAAAATATTGCTGCATGGAATATCTGAGATTTTCCTGCCTATGTTCTCCTCTCAGACTTTTATGGTATCATGACTTATATTTAAGTCTTTCATCCATCTTGAGTTTATTTTTGTGTGTGGTGTAAGTTAGTGGTCGAGTTTCATTTTTTTGCATGTAGCTGTCTAGATCTCCCAACACCATTTGTTGAAGAGGCTATTTTTACTCCATTTTATGCTTCTATCCCCTTTGTCAAATATTAGTTGAGCATAGAGACATGGGTTTATTTCTGGGCTCTCTATTCTGTTCCATTGATCTATGCGTCTGTTCTTATGCCAGTACCAGATCATTTTGATTATAGTGGCCTTATCATATAGTTTGATGTTAGGTAATGTGATCCCTCCTACTTTGTTCTTCTTTCTCAAAATTGCTGCAGCTATTCAGGGTCATTTATGATTCCATATATATTTTTGAGATGTTCCTTCTATATCTGTGAAATATGTCATTGGTATTTTAATAGGGATTGCATTGAATCTATAAATTGCTTTGGGTAGTATGGACATTTTGATGCTGTTAATTCTTCCAATACATGAATATGGTATATGCTTCCATTTATTTGTGTCTTCCTTAATTTCTTTCTTCAGTGTTGTGTAGTTTTCTGAGTACACATGTTTTACCTCCTTGGCTCAGAGTATTCCTAGGTACTTTGTTTTTCTTGTTGCTATAGTAAATAGGATTGTTTTCCTGATTTCTGATTCTGATATTTCATTGTTGGTGTACAAAAATGCCTTCGATTTCTGAATATTGACTTTGTATCCTGCTGTTTTGCAAATTCACTTATTAGGTTAAGTAGTTTTTTGGTGGAGCCTGTAAGGTTTTCTAAATACACTATCATATCATCTGCAAACAATGACAGTTTCAATTCCCCCTCTCCAATTTGGATGCATTTTATTTCTTTTCTTGTCTGATGGCTGTGGCTAGGACTTCTAATACTATGCTGAATAGAAGTGGTGAAAGCAGACATCCTTGTCTTGTTCCCGATCTTAGTGGGAAAGCTTTTATTTTTTGCCTGTTCAGTATAATGTTGGATGTGGGTTGCTCATATATAGCCTATATATGTTGAGGTATGCCCCCTTTATTCCCACTTTGCTGAGTGTTTTTATCATAAATTGGTGCTGTACCTTATCAAATGCTTTTCCCACATCTATTGACATGATCATGTGATTTTTGTCTTTCCTTTTGTCTATGTGATGTATTACATTTATTGATTTGTGAATATTGTACCATCCTTGCATCCCTGGGGTAAACCCCACTTCATCATGGTGTGTAATCTTTTTAATGTACTGTTGGATGAGGTTTGCCAATTTTTTTTTGAGGATTTTAGTGTCTATGTTCATCAGAGATATTGGCCTGTAGTTTTCTTTCTTTGTTGTGTCTTTATCTGGTTTTGGGATTAAGATGATTCTGGCCTCATAAAAAGAGTTTGGGAGAATTCCTTCTTCTTGGATTTTTTGGAATAGTCAGAGAAAGACAGGAGTTAGCTCTTTCTTAAATGTTTTGTAAAATTCTCCTGTGAAACCATCTGGTCCAGGGCTTTTATGTGCCTGGAGTTTTTTTATTACTGCTTCAATTTCACCAGCTGTTATCGGTCTGTTCAGGCATTCTGCTTCTTCTTCATTCAGTTTGGGAAGATTACATTTTTCTAGAAATGTGTCCATTTCACCCAGGTTTTCAAATTTCTTGGCATATAGTTGTTCATAGTAATTTCTTACAATCCTTTGTATTTCTGTGGTATCAGTTGTAATTTCTCCTCTTTCATTTTTGATTTTATTTATTTGCATCCTCACCCTCATTTTCTGGATGAGTCTGCTTAAAGGCTTGTCAACTTTGTTTATCTTTTCAGAGAACCAGCTCCTGGATTTATTGATCCTTTAAATTGTTCTCTAAGTCTCTATGTCATTCAGTTCTGCTCTGATCTTGATTATTTCCTTCCTTCTGCTCACTCTGGGCTTTGTTTGTTGTTGTTTCTCCCGTGCTTGTAGATGTAGAGTTAGGTTGTTTATTTGAAATGGTTCTATCTCTTTTTGGTAGGCCTGTATTGCTGTGGAGTTTCCTCTCAGGACTGCCATCGCTGTGTCCCATAGATTTTGGACTGTTGTATGTTCATTTTTATTTCTTTCCATAAACTTTTTGATTTCTTCTTTGATCTCATTATTAACCCAATTCATTGTTTAATAGCATGCTATTCAGTCTCCATGAGTTTGAATGTTTTTGAAGTTTTTCCTTGAGGTTGGTTTCTAGTTTTAAGCTCTTGTGGTCTGAAAAAATGCTTGATATGATTTTAATTTTCTTATATTTGTTGAGGCTTGTTTTGCATCCTATCGTGTGGTCTATCTTTGAAAATGTTCCATGTGCATTTGAAAAGAATGTATAGTTTGCTTCTTTGGGATGAAAGGTTCTATATATGTCAGTTAAGTCCATTTGATCTAATGCATCGTTCAGTTCCACAGTATCCTTGTTGCTATTTTGTTTGGATGATCTACCCATTGTTGATAGTGCGGTATTAAAATCCTCTACTATAAGTGTGTTGCTGTCTATATCATTCTTGAAGTCCTCCACGATTTTCCTTATGTATTTGGGTGCTCCTATGTTGGGTGCATATAGGTTTACAATATTTATGTTTTCCTGATGGATTCTTCCTTTGAGGAGCATCCTTCTGTGTCTCTTTTTATGGTCTTTGTTTTGAAGTCTATTTTGTCTGATATGAGTATTGCTACCCTGGCTTTTTTGTCCTATCGATTTGCTTGGAATATTTTTTTCCAACCCTTTACTTTCAGTCTGTGTAGGTCTTTTGTTCTGAGGTGGATCTCTTGTAGGCAGCATATGTGTGAGTCCTGTTTTTTTTTATCCAGTCAGCTATTCTCTGTCTTTTAATTAGAGCATTTAATCCATTGACATTTAAAGTTCTTATTGATAGGTACTTATTCATTTTTTCCTTTGTACTTGTATTCCTCTCACTCTCACTCTTTTTCTTCCTCTTCTTAAAGCAGTCCCTTTAGCATATCTTCCAATGCTGGCTTGGTGGAGGTGTATTCTTTTGGCCTTCTTTTGTCTGAGAAACTCCTTATTTCACCTTCCATTTTAATTGAGAGCCTTGCTGGGTAGAGTAGTCTTGGCTGCAGGCCTTTGCTTTTCATTACTCGGAATATTTCTTGCCATTCCCTTCTGGCTTGTAGTGTTTCTGTGGAGAAGTCAACTGCTAGCCTTATCAGGGCTCCCTTGTATGTTACTTCCTGTTTCTCCCTTGCTGCCTTTAAGATTCTCTCTTTGTCCTTGATATCTGCCATTTTAATTATGATGTGTCTTGGAGTGGGTCTCTTTGGGTTCCTCTTGATTGGGACCCTCTGTGCTTCCTGGACTTGTGTGACTTTTGCTCTCCTCAAATTAGGGAAGTTTTCCATCATTGCTTTTTCAAATAGCTGTTCTATCCTTTGCTCCTCTTCTCCTTCTGGTATTTCTATTTAATGGATATTATTAAGTTTCATGTTGTCCTGCATTTCGCTTAACCCCTCTTCATTCTTTTTGAGCCTTTTTTCATTTTCTTGCTCTTTCTGGGAGTTTTTTCCTACCATGTCCTCCAGCTCACTGATTTGATCCTCTGCCTCATCTAGCCTGCTTTTGATTCCTTCGACTGCATTCTTCAATTCAGAAATTGTATTCTTCATTTCCTCTTGGTTCTTGTTGATAGTTTCAATGTCATTTTTCATGCTGATATATTTGCAGTGAGTTTCCCATAGTTTCCTGGTAGTTTCTGGTAATTCTCTCTGAAGTCACTGAATTCATTGAGCTTCCTTATAACCATTGTTTTGAACTCAATATGTGATACTTTACTTGCATCTATTTCATTTAATAGTCTTTCTGAGGACCTCCTTTCCTTTTGATTGGGGGTTGTTTCTTTATCTTCCCATTATTTGGCTGCCAGAGCAAAACCAGAAAGCCCAGGAAACAAACCCATGACCGCAAAAATAACCACCCCCCCCCCCGCAATCCCACTGTCAACAGCAAATGAACAAGTATTAATAGGCTGTAAAGAGATTAACATTATTATAAGAGAAGAGAGAAATAAACTATAGTATAAAATCTAGTGGCTTAATATGCACCAAAACTTGATGGCCAGAAATGAATATTAAAAAGCTATGTAGTAAAGAAAATATCATAAATCATGGAGAAGACCGCAGTGGATTTAGTCTCAGTAGCCTCTAGTATTCACCACTGTTTTTTCTTTCTGAGTCCACCTCTGGTGATGTCAGATGTTGGGCCCATCTGGACTTGGGCATCCTGATCAAGACCTCCCGGGATCTCCTGTCTGTGGCTGTCTCCTTCAACTGTTAATCTAGTCACTCTGTGCTTAGCAGTCATGCTTAGGCACCAGGGTGGGGTGGGGCTGAATCCCTCCTGGGGTTGGGGCTAATGATTCCTCTAAGGCTGCTGCTGCTCAGAGGGGAGCGCTCTGTGTGAGCTCAATCACTGCTGCCGTATGCGGGATGATTCCGCATCAGGGTCCCAGCAGCTCCTCTCTCTGTTCTCTCCCCAAAGTCTCTGTCCACAGTCTCCCCTTAAGTACCTCTAGGCCACTCTGCCTGCCTTTTGCAGGGATCTACTGTCTGTGGTTGCCACTCTGCACTCGGCAGTCAGGTGGCCAGGGCAGAGTCCCTCCTGGGGACAGGACTGCTGTTTCCTCTCAGGCTGCTGCTCAGGGGGGTGGTCTGCCTGAGCAAGATGGCTGCTGCCACATGGGGGTGACTCAGCACCGGGATCCTGGTGGCTACTCTCTCAGTTCTCTCCCCAAAGCCTCCGTCCCTAGTCTCTCCTCAGGCATTTCTAGCCCACTGTGTCCCCGCCTTTGCCAGAGCCCAGGGTAACTGGCTGCAAATGAAAATTTATGCATTGGCCCTTGAAATAGCTCTGTCAGTCTCCAGCCGCCCATCTCTGGCAGAGAGCAGCCCTGCCACTTTTTGCAGCTGGCTATTATGTGTGTACTTTTTGGGCTCTGCTGCTGTGGGCTGGGGATCCCCGCTTATGGTTTAGACCCCACTCTTCTCAGGGGGATCCAACTGGCCCTTAAATATCCTTCTCGCGCTGCTGCCTGCGGGTGCCCAGCCAGCCCTGTCCTGTCTCCACCGCGCTCCTTACCAGTCAGGTTGTGCTGAACTGATTCTCTGTCTGTCTGAGGTTACAAGGCTTCTCTCTCGCTATTGTTCAGTTGTTTGTTCTGGGTGATTTCTCTACAATTTAGTTGTCATTCCAGATTGGTCCTGGGAGGAGGGCAGTGTGACTTCCATTCACTCCTCTGCCATCTCGATTGGTCTCTAAAATATAGAAATTTTAATTAAAAACATATTAATGATAAAACATTTGTGTAAAATTGTAAAACTTGCTAGATAATGCTATACAATGTTTATGGATATGTGTGTTTGTATGGCAAAAATAGAGACAGGAAGAATATATGCACCAGCTCCTGGCGAGTGGCTACTCCTGGTGAGGGAGCAAGGGGAATGAAGTAGGAAGGCTTTAACTCTTTATCACCCTCCCTCAACTTTATTAAGACATCACTGAATAGCTGAAATACAACCTTACATACTATGCGTGTATGCGTGTGTATGCAATTGGTAGGCTTTGACAGATGCATCCTCCCAGGAAACCATCACCACTGTCAAGATAATGAACATATCCCCACCCCCACGAGTTTGCTTGCCTTCCTTTGTAAATCAGTCCTGTCCCCGCCCACATCCCCAGGTAGCCACTGAACTGACTCTAGGTTATTTTGCATTTTCTAGAATTTTATGTAAGTGGAATAAAAAAAAAAATTTTTTTTTTGGCCTGCCTTATTTCAGAGTAATGATTTGAAATTCATTTATAGTATGATTGTAAACAGTTTGTCCCTTATCAAAGAGTAGTAATTCATCATGTGAATACATCATGGTTTGTTTATTCATTCACCTACTGATGGACACTTTGCTTGTTCCAACACTTGTGTACAAGTTTTGTGTGGAAATATGTTTTTGTTTAATTTGGAATGATGTAGAAGGACTGATTAGTTATAGTACATTTATATTTAACTTTTAAAGAAACTTTCAAGCTGTTTCCCACAGTGGCCGCACCCCCCACATCCCACTAGCACGGTGTGAGGACTCCAGAAGCTCCACATTCTTGTCCATACACAGTGTGGTCAGTCTGCTTAATTTTAGCCACTCTTAACTCGTTAGGGGTGGTGGCAAAATATTGTTTTTTATTTTTAGGGGAGGAAGGGAGAATTACATTAAAATCCAGCTTTCCTGCCCTGTAGAGGTGTCTCAGTTGGTTGGAGCATTGCCCCTGTACACCAGAAGGTTGTGGGTTTGATCCCCATTCAGGGCACACACCTGGGTTTTAGGTTCAATCCCCAGTTAGGGTGTGTACCAGGGGCAGCCAATCAATGTTTCTCTTTCACATCGATGTTTCTCTCTCTCTAAAATCAGTAAACATACACTCAAGTGAGGATTAAAAAAAACCTGAATTACGTTTATATTTCTAGAGTAGTTTATAAATGGCTCTTTGAGGACCTTTCAGCTTTTTGGTTCTATGACATTTACTCATGTGAAGCAATAACTTGGAAAGCAAGGTATTTTCACAGAGTTCACTTTGTTTTATTCTTTTTACTATGATTTAATAGTAAATACAGTGCAAGGAAGTGGAGAGCATTCAGAGTAGGACAGAAACCGATAAAATTGAGAGGAGCCCAATATCTATTCTTCTTCTCCATTAAATCCATTGTTTTTTTTTTTGCACCTTTAGTTCCCATATTCTTTTTCATCATTTGTCTCCCTCTTAATTATTTTCTCTTCTCTTTGTATTCCCATAACTAACCCCACTTTTCCTTTCTCTTTTCCCTCCATCCAGTTGTGCTGTCAAATTTAACAGCACTCTGGTGGGATCAGAGCCTGAGCGTCATGGGAAGCCAACGGTCAGATCTGCCTCCGTCACCCAGTTGCAGCAAGCTAAGCTGGGCCAGTGACCTCTGCATGTCGGCTTGTGATCTGAAATGTCTCCCAGAAACAGTCCTGTGCCTTTCTATGTGACTGGGGGGGGCGGGGGTGCAGAGAGTGGGCATGAATGGGTGATCCACGCATGCCCGGAAACCTGTTTCAGGGAAGAAGCAAGCAAAGGCCTTCCCCAGGACAAAGCAGGTTCTGCCAGCTCTTGGCCTGAACCCTAACATGCGGGCCAAACTGGGTCTGACTCTTTTCCCCCAAGAGTAGGGGGTGAATCCCATGGCATTAAGAAACCCCACTCCCGCGGGGAGTCCCAGGTCGGAAGAAGCAAAATTTTAAAAACAAATGGCTGTGGTGACTACAGTTAGCAATACTGTACTGTGTACTTGAGAGTTGCTCTGAGAGTAGAGCTTTCATATTCTCATTGTAACAACAAAATGATAATTATATGAGGTAAAGCATGTGGGAACTAACTTTATTGTAGTAAACACTTTATGATACATAGGTGTATCAGATCCTCACAGTGTACACCTTAAACTTACATAATGTTATATGTCAATTAAAGCTGAGGTAAAAAAAAGAATTGCTACCCATGAGCCCTGCACTCATGAGCTCTGGAATCCCCTACTGTGGGGAGAGGCAGCTTGCCTTGAATATCTTTGCAGTGTTCCTGGGTGGGGGGGCACCTAGTTCTAGCATCTTTCCCTCTTAGAGCTTCCACAGCCTCTCCATTTCTCTTCAGGCTGAGCCTTCCTCTGGCCACTCCAGCAGACTCACTCACTGGATGTGACTGGCCTTCTCTGACCCTGGCTACCACTCTGTGTATATGCTGCATGTGGTCCAAGTGTTCTCAGAACTTTGACCAAAGAAAGTTCTGTGTGGCCGAAGCCCTCTGGTTGGGCCCCATTAAACCAGGGGTTTACTTCTGGGGATCGTCATTTAAAAAATGAAGACACTGAGGCTCAGAGAGTTCAAGTAATTTGCCCAAGGTCACACAGCTAGTTGCAGACCTGGGATTTGAACATAAATTTTCTGGTTCCAAAGTTTCTTTCTTTCTCCTATATACCACACTATTCAGCTCAATAACCAAAGTCCATTCCCAAACAAAGCAAGTTGCCTGAAACATAGTTTTATGTTCACTGAGAAATAAAATCACAGGGAACACTGCTGCTGTTTTTGAATTTACATACAACTATAGGAGTAGCTCACCTTTTTCCTTAAATTATCCTTTGTGTAAATGTGATTATAGAGCTTCGCTAGCAAGTGATGAAGATGAAATGATTTGCAGGTTGTGTCAACCAATATGTACCCTAATCTACATGGGGTACATTGACAAAATTGCTTTCCCATTAACATAACTTCTCATGCCCATTTGACACTCAACATAAACTCTGACTTTGGCAGGGAAGCTCACACACTCACCGTCCAATCTTACGGGATTCATAACTGTGTTCCAACCTCACGAACAAGGGCAGGGCAGGGCTCATGGCCCTGCCTCAGAATCCCAAACCTAGTGTCCGCCTTCAGGATTAGCTTTTCTTTTAGCTTGTTTCCTTGCGCCCTCTTGTGGTCAAGAATGAAGTGAGTACTTAGAAGGCAGATTGTGAACTCCAGGTAGTACCAATGGATTCCAGGGACATTTCCCCTTTTTTTAGTGGAAATCCCCCATGGAACAGCATTTCCCTTCTCATGGATCTATGTACTTCCAAACCTTATAAAAGTGAGCTTAATTTTTCTAATTATGAGAGAAATAACATGTTTCAAAATTTTAGAAATTGAAAACTACAGCAAAGTGTGAAGAAAATAAACACAACAAATACTTTGACCGAGAAGAGATAGTAGCTGTCAAATTTTATGAACTATTCCTAAATTTTTATATGCAGGTACATATACACATACATATAGCATTTTTAAAATATACAACTAGTCTATCACTAGCTCCCAAATGCTTATACCTCTCCATGTGCACCTCTTCTGCCCAATACCTCCGTCTGCTGCCCCATCAGAGATAAGCAGTGATGTTTATAATTATAATTTCCTTGCTTCTTCTTGGAGTAAAATTAACAGCACATGTACACGGGATTACACTGTACATACACTTATGTTTCCTCCTTCTTTTCCCCACTGAGTCTTTCCCCCCAAATAATCTAATATTATCAGAACACCTGGTTGTACCATAACCCAGAATGTGGGTGTATTATAGTATTTTTAACGAATCCTCTTACTGTTGGCCATGTTGCTTGTTTTAAGTTTTTTGCTACTCGAAATCATTCTAGCTTTTCAAGATAAATCTTTGTACAAATCTATGATTGTTTCTTTAAGATGTGTCCTTAGACATGGAATTTCAGGGTATGATGTATTAAGTCTTTGATCACTCTGTCCCTCCGCACTGGAAGCCATTCCCCTCTTGTCCACCTGGGTCATTGTGACATCAGTTTTCGGAGGAGCCTTCAGTCTCCTCCCTATGCACAGTTAGGTGCTTTTACTGCTGGGTCCCTGTGCTCTGCTGCCTCCTTGTGGAAGCGCAGGTGCTTGGTTTGTGCGTCCTCTTAATCAAAGATACCTAGTGGATCCTCACTTCTCAGAATTTTGGAGTCCTTGAAAACAAGCAACTGGGCCTGTTTCCTTTAAAGATATAGGGAATTAACACCACCGACTTCTGCATTAATTTCCTTTACACCTAGGGTAACTGAGCTACCAATTCTTCACAGTGCGGCTTCCGTTCTTGCGTTTTTTTTCATTTCTGAGGGTAAAAGTATACTAACCTTCTGAGATTTTTATCTCAAAAAGGCCATGTAGGCACATCAGCAGGTTATCTTGACTTGACTAGAGGAGGGGACCTGTATTGGAACTTGCTCACTCGGTGACACCATGTTCATGGGCCTCTGGACCCAATGACATATTGGGGTGTTTCCTCATGCATTGGCTCTGAGCATGGTGCCTGTGTATAGTAAGCATTTAGCAAATGTCTCACAAATGAAGGAGTCTAAAGTCCCTCCCCTGCTCTAAGATTCTGATTCTCAAGATTTTTTATTAGAGAAGAATGCCACGTTATTAGGATTTTGACTGAGAATGTCCAATACTTCCTATACTTCCCAAGAGTTTAGATCCCAGTGTAGGCAGGGAAATGAGAATTGGCTGTAGTTTTGAAGTGGCCAAGGCCAGAGACCTGATACAGACATTGGGCATTAACCTGAATCTGGTTAAGTTGACAGGGCCAGAAGGACAGGAAGCAAAGGAAGGACTCCCTCTGCAGCAGCTATTTGCCTTAACAATTTCTTTCATCACCTTCCTGCACTAGGTGTAGGGGAAGAGAGAAAGTTTCTCCACAGGATCTGGGAAGGGTGGTGTCAGGTCCTTTCAGAAGAAAGATCTTTAGATAACAGGAGCCGTCTTTAGAGAGCGGAAGCCACAGGAAGGAATGTTGCCAGATTCCCATTCGAAGTGCTCCTTACAGCCTTTAATGGCCTCCTGTCCTGACAAAAGCCAGGTCTGTGCTTAATACCGGCTGAAGCCACGGTTCTAATATTCATATATGTGAATAAATATAGGTTTTGTTTGCATAACTTTTAAACTCATTACATATTAATTTTCACATGTGTTAGTAACCAGTGAACCTTCTCCATATGCCAGGTAGATTGTTATGTGCTATGAATACATTATTTCATTTAATATCCACTACAACACCCTAAAGTAGATCTTATTTATTAGTTGTTTCACAGATGTGGAAACTGAGGCAGGGAGAGGTTAAGTTGCTTGTCTAAGATCACAGAGTTGGCAGATCTGAGATACAAACCTCTTTTGACTCCAAAGCTCATTTTATTTAGCCTACAAAGTCATACTGCTTTGCTTATGACATTCATCATATTCTACCTTAACTGGCAAGCATTTGTCCAAGTTCTGCATTATGAGTCTTTTGGGAGCATTTACCTTACTTCTCTCTTATTAGCCTGAAATGTCAGACACACAGCAGGCAAATAGTGATATTTGCTATTGGTTCAGGCAGTAGCCTGGTCTGTGGGCTAAACATCACAGATTGTGTATGTGGGTTCTCAACTTTCATTTTGAAAATTTTAAACTTACAGGAAATTTTCAAGAGTAATTCAATGAACCTCCGTATATCTTCTACCTAGATTCACCGAATGTTAACATTTTGTGCATGTTTTTTTTCTTTTCCCTGACCTTTCAAGTTAGTTGCAGACGCATGCTATTTCACTCCTAAATACTTGAGCATGTATCTCCTAAAATCAATGTCTGCATAACGAAGACACAATTACTGCTCTCAGAAAATTGTACATTGTTGCAATTCTAATATACTCTACATTTAAATTTTCCCAATTTTACCAATAATTTTTCTCCATAGCTGGGTTTTTTTGTTTTTTGTTTTGGTTCTTTTTGGATCCAGGGTACAATCTGGGATCACATTGCTTTTAGTATATTTTTCATCTCCTTCAATTTAGAACGGTTCACTAGTCTTTTTCTTTATTTTTTGTGAAATTTACATTTTTAAAGAGACTGGGCAGTTGTTTTGCAGAATGTCCCTCAATTTGTTTCCTCATGAATAAAGACAAATACACACTTTTGGCAAGTATAACTATCGTGTCCTCAGTGCATCACATGAGGGAGCGCATGATGTCAGTCCGATTTCTTTGATGTGAAGGTACTCTTTTCTCTTTAGTTAGTAATCTGATAATGATATTTTGAAACAGCATAAATATCCTCAGCCATTCTGCATCCACTGCTAATTTTTGCCTTAATCAGTTATTGGTGGTTCCAAAGTGGTGATTTTCTGCAATATTTCTACAATTTCTTCTATATTTATTAGTTGGTATTCTTCTCTAAAGAAGAGATTTTCCTCTACCTCTCTCCCTTTGAATTACAATCTACGTAAGGCTGCCAGGGTGTCTTGAACACGTGACGTCACGTACACTCCTCCGGGCCCCTGTTTTCTCATCCTTAGGGTGAGATGACCCGTGGGTCACATTCTTGAATTTTAGTTGAAGTCGCGGACTTTCCCATAAAGCTCTGCAAGGCATCCGTCAGAGAATGAAACAGGCTGGATCTGACGTGCCAGGTCACAGCATCGCCCAGCAGAGTACCACGCCCCCTCCTCCAGCCTTCCCCGCACCCCTTTCCATGACAACAGTAACTAGTAACTTCCCCGCGTTCTCGCGAGAGCAAGCCCCTTCAGGGACAAAGGTGCGATTCCCCCAGGCTTCCCCCGCCTGGCATCAGCCTCTGGTCTGGGCACCTGCGTGCTGGGCTCTGCCGCGCACGCGCGTACACCGAGCCAGACAGTTGGCGGTGTGGGTTCGCTCCAGCTGTCCCTCTCGGCACGCAGCTCTGCGGCGCGCGACCGCGGTGTGACACCACGGCGCTTACGCGGTGCGGGGGGGAGGCAGGGCGCGCAGGCGCCGCAGGGGGAGTGAGGCCGCGCAGGCGCGGACGGCGTTGGTTGAAGAAGACCTTCAGCGTTGCCCTAGCGGAGTACCTGCTCTCTGGGTGGAGGTGAGGAGAGCCCAGTCCGCGGGCCCGGCGGGAGGTGATGGGACAGTGGGTTGCCACCGAGACGGGGACCCGACGGGAGGCGGGCATAACGGAGGGGTCAGGAGGGAGAGGGCAGCCTAACGGGGCGCAGCGGGCCGGGTCGGGCCGCGGACGGCAAAAGGGGGACCTTGCTCCCCCGGCCGCCTCAGGTGATGGAGCCGCGGCGCCGGCGAGGGAGGTGGCGCTGCGAGCGCCAAACCGCGACCTTCCCACCGCCTGGTTGTGCCCACGGGACTTTGTTTCCAGGCGTCAGGCCAGAGAGGAGGTTGGTTTCTGGGGAAGTAGGGTTCTCGAACCCCCAACCCACTCCCCGACCCCAGCTCCCTCTCTGGAATTGTTGTTCAGCATCAGAGGAGCCCTTCCACTCACCGCCAAAGGGAGGATGCTGTACGTGCAACTTAAATAGGAGAAATGAGGAACAAAACAGGGTCTTTACTGACTCTGGTTATTGAGCAAAGCAGTATTACCTAGTTAACGCCCTCCCCCCGTTTGCATCTAATGCAAACTCAGTACGTTGTGCATGGCTCAAATAAGTGCATTTTGTAGAGCTAGAGGAAATACGTGATGATAGCTTTACTCTGAATTAACATGAAGTCTGTCTTCTCGATTTTTTGCTTGATCACACCAGTCGTGCATGTCCCATCAGAATCGTGGGCCTGAAAAAGTAAACTTAAACCAGGAAGAATTGAGATCAGTAAACTAAACCAGCTGCACGACTTTTGCAAAGTGTCTGGCAGTGGTTTTGAAAAAGAATGCAAATGCTGAAATTGTGATGAGTCCCTAGATGGATATTTCTAAACATTTAAGTGCACCTGTTCTTTTGTTAGTAGATGAAACACCATACTGTAAAGCCTTAGCATTTCTATTTGAATGTATAGTGCATGCTTTCCTGTACTTAACTTCCCAAATTATAGTCTTTTGGTAAGATTTCAGCAGATACCCGCATCAGTTGTGATCATAAAAAGTAATATTGGATTGCAATTGGCAAAGTGTAAAATATATAGAATTGATCATTTGAATACAAAGAACTGAATTGTAAAATAATTTCTCTGGAAGTGAACTCTGAAACCCTGTGGCTTAGAACAAAGTTTTATTGTGGTATGAATCAGTACATTTACCCTGACCCTTTTCATCTTTTCTGTAGTCTTTCCTCCTAATCATGTGTGTGCGTGTGTTTATTACGCTGTTCCCTTAATATATAATTCCATATCTGATTGGTTTAGGTTAAGGAACAAATTTTTAATGAATTCACAGTTTAGTGCATCATAAGTGTGTGTTGTGTTCAGGTATGACGGCATAAGCAGAAACTTAGCAGAAGGCCAGATTAAGACCTAAGCTAAATATAAGTAAATATTAGTTTGAATATGTAGGTAGTTAAGGCATAGTAATTGTAAGGGCTAGCTGGTGCTCTGGAATTTTCTGGTGTAGTAATTGGGGCTAATGGGGCTGCCTCAGGTGGTTCTACAATTGGTTACACATGGCTTTTGAGACCGCTGCAGGAAGAGATTTCCTGTTACCCAAAGACGCCGAAGGAATGGTATGTTCTGCAGTGTTAATAGAACTGAGAATTTCCATGTGAGAGTCATATTGGCAGTAGAAAAGCTGGATGTAAGTAGGCAAGATGAAAAGTCAAGGCACCTTGGGATTCTGAAGGCTTTAACTTTAGAGCGTACACCAATTTTTGGGAAGCAGATTACTGCAGGTAGAATTTATCCTATTTCTGGCTAATAGGTAAGATTATAGCACTTTATTTTAAGAACAGCTTTGAGAGAGGGCATATTCTGGATGAGTGAATACATTTTGATTAGTATGGTAATTCTTATATTAAGAGCTGAATTTCAGAGTGGTAAAAATGGTAACCCTGAAGGTTTTTAATGCCTGTTTAAATTTACAGTTCCTTAACAAATTTACCTTGTCACCTGATACAGCTCTTTGGCTTTATAACAGCCCAAGAAATGTTTTTCTAATGTAAATTTTCCTTTTCTTTGAAATGTAATCATGAAGATGACCTCTTGACTTTCCTGGGAAAAACCCTTTTATTCACCAGTGTCTGGGAAAGCTCCTTTTAAAGGAGCAGGATGCCTTCTCAGGTTTGCTTGCATTAGGGGATCAGCATTAATGCTGCAAAGGAAGAGAAAACCCTACGCCTCTTCTCACAGCACCAAATAGTAGAAGGACTAAGAGTGAATAAATACTAAACGGCTATTTTTATTCCATTGTCCCCATTTTTCTTTATAAGATATGTGTAACACACCAACTTACTGTGACCTAGGAAAGGCTGCCAAGGATGTCTTCAACAAAGGATATGGTGAGTGTGGCATTGTAAATGTTTGGTCTTGGGTTTGGGTTAATGTCGAATGCCTGTTATACTGTGCTGGTCAAATGCGGTTAGGTCAACATTTGTGTGCTCACAAGATTTAAGGGGATAACTATTAACAGGTTATTAGACTTCATTTTTTAGAGGTAGAGTCCCACAGGTTTTACAAACAATTGTGTGTGTGTGTATATGTGTACACACACACACACACACACACACACACACACATGCATAGTTAATATTGTCTGTAAGACCAAATAATATAAATCTGTAATGTGTATGCCTGTCTGGCTAGCCCTGGTGACACTTAAAGTAGGGGTGCATTTTTCCATCTCCAAATAATGGTAATGTTTTTGTGAGAGTGAAGACACAACTTTTGACTGTTTTGGAGTGACATATTGTTTGATCCAAATAGACATTTATTTTTAGTTTTTAAAGTTTAGTCTTTAAACTTAATTTTTTGTGTTGTACACATTTGATTTTTTTATTAACTAGTAACATTAATTGTGTATATTTTAAGCTTATATATATATCTGCATGGTATTTTCTAATAATTCTGGGTCTCAGAATAGTATAGATTCCTTTATTAATTTGTTCTTTAACTTACAGTTTTAAAATATGTTTAGTGTTTTGAGGGGTTTAGAAATTATATTTAAGTTATGTCATTGTAATTCAGTTTCTCTTGAAACTCTCACCTAAGGAGAATACTGTCTGTTTCCCATGTGGAAGGTACTATGGACTATTTTCATAATTTCTAAGTTGTAAAAATTGAAGTGAATGTCACATTTTGTAAGTTACTATATTTTTGTGTGTGCATCTAGGGTTTGGCATGGTCAAGATAGACCTGAGAACCAAGTCATGTAGTGGAGTGGTAAGTACCTAATATATTTTCTGTAGATGTAGCCTGATAACTAAAAGGAACCTGTTTACAAATCAGTGTCTAGTCTAGATATGTGAAGCAGCATACTTCTGGCTCTGTGCCGTTTTCCTGACAGCTTTGTGCCACTCTCAGATTTCAGTGAAAATCCCCACTCAGCCACTTAGGTCTGACTCTCAGGAGATACAGTGTGTGCCATGTTGTTATACGTTCACAGATATGGGCACCAAAAACTTGATCTTCATTGTATTGGGTTCATGCACGTTTATCACCCTTTTACAAGAACAAGTTAATTTTCATCTGTCCTTTCATGATTATTGAAGCAAATGTAAAAATAAAATTACCATAGAAATTAGTTTACAGTTTTTATAGATGTTCATAAAGGCTTTTTTACTGGAAGTTAAGACTGTAGTCAAAGATACATGTACATATTTTCAGAGCATCATTAACCAGAGTTTTTATTTAGTATTCTCAGCAACTAGATTAACTATACATTCACCTCATTTACTGATTTCTCCTTATTGGCTGCATCTTTTGTGGTATTACCTAATCAAACCAGTGCAAGTTTTATTTCTAGATATAATGATTTAATTAGGAGGACAGGAGGCACATGGAATTCTTATGATACTTTTGTCTCATACTCCGTATAGTTGTGGTTTGTCACTGTCATTCTTTCCCTGGATTTTCTAGTGGTTAATAAATATAGATACACCTATCCTACGAGGATGGGCATATTGTATGTGGTTCTGTTAAAATGGAAATATTATACTCATTTTGAGTAGGGTTTCAAAATTTGCTCAAGTTGGGTTTGTGTTGCAAAAACCATCAACTAAAATTTTATCTCCCTTTCATGCTGCTGTGGTGTGGGAATATTCATTCAGATGGTAAGAAAAACAAAGCATATTTGTGTGCTTGTTTTTATGGCTGCTTTTATTCTCTGGTACTGATTCATGATAAAATATATCCATTGCTCCACATTTCTTAGACTACATCTTGATATTTTTATCATATGCCATCTATTTAACAATAACATTATAAAAATTGTTTTGTTGCTTTCTAGCATTTAATGTAGAGCTGTAGATGTTATGTGCATGTTATAAATGTATTTTGCACTGTTTGATCTAATGATGAAATTAGACAAAAGCAATTATAAGCCTGGAACTGAACCTAAAAAAATAGCAGCCTTCTCTTTGAGCTTCATATCTCTGGAATTTTAGACTTTTGACAGAGCTTCAAACTAAGAAATGATGATAACAGGGAAGAAAAATATACTGACTACTCTTTTACCTTGATTTTGAGCACCAGAATTAAGGTTTATATTTGCTATACTTTCAAGCTTATGAAAGGTAAATGTAAAAAATAAAACACTGGGTAGTTGGACCTACTAAAAGAATGTGCTGGTCAAATAATTGTGTGAACTCTTAAACATGGTTAGCTTTTTATCATTTTCTTACTAAGGCCTTGCCCTAAATGTGCAGCATGATATTTTCTTTGAAAACTTTCTGTGTGGTGTTGATAAACAGATCAGAGTTTTCCAGTTGTTTCATCAGCCTAGAACCAGAATTAGGGAGCAGGGTATTTGGTGCAGGGAGGATTCATATTGCAGACAGTGAAATACAGCTGGTCAGGTCTGGCAGCATTTCAGAAATGTTCTTTAAAAACAGGGCCCATCAGAATGGTTTTTTCTTGACAGTTCATAGATTGTCGGTGACAGGTGTTGACTGTTTGCTTCCCCCTAGAAGGATATCTTTTTCTAATTGCTTATTGTCATATGACTGAAATGACATCTAAGTCGAGAGGAGGATCTATTTTAAGGTACTCATAGTAACTCTTTGATAGAAAGCACTTTAAAAAGATAGACAAGCGGACAAGGGAGAAAGAAAGATAAATTATGACATTGCATTTTGTTATTAAAAATGGATTGACCCTTTCAAGTAATAAAATTGTTTATGCTTAAAGTTTTATAGATAGTTTTGTGGACAAAAGTAATAAAGTTTTCCTAACAATGTGACTGTATCAGATGCCACTGAACTCCACATTTAAAAATGGTTAAAATAGTACATTTTATATTGTGTATTTTATCTCAATAAAAATAAAATTAAAAAAAGTGATAGACCTGGCCTTATTAAAAAGGGTGGAGGGAGGCTAGTACTTCCTCCACTGATTTGGGAATTTTAAGGACTTTAAAATTAACTGATGGTTTAAATGATGATAGAAAACTGATCATCTTTTTCAGGCCATGAAAGTAAAATGTTTAAGGTTCTCTATTTTTGTTTTACTTAGTAAAGGCATTTATTTTCAGTTAAGATATTTCTCTTTTAAAGGAGAGAATTTAAGGTTTCCATTTAGTAAGAGAGTATATGAAACAAAAAATATCAATAAGAGAGGTGAAGTAATGGAAAGATCTAAAACTGGTTAAAACATTTAGAGATTACAAAGAAGGAAAGCAGGTGCTAAGTTGCTGCAGGGGAGGGTGTGGTAAAAAGTTCATCATACTGACGCGTGATGCACTGAACGCTGCTTTCTGAAATGATCTTTTTCTGCCCGATGAGCTCCCTTTAAAGTGGTGATTTTTTTATTGCTTAGGAATTTTCTACTTCTGGTCATGCTTATACTGATACAGGAAAAGCTTCAGGCAACCTAGAGACCAAATATAAGATCTGTAACTATGGACTTACCTTCACCCAAAAATGGAACACAGACAATACTCTTGGAACAGAAATCTCTTGGGAGAATAAGGTAAAAGAAAGCATTAGATGTTATTTGTATTTTAAATTTACCTTGCAGATAAGATGATGAACAAACCTCAAATAAAAGCAGAACGAGATCTTAGAATCTGTCCAGTAGCCATATTTTTCCTTTGTACGTGGCCTTCTTTAGTGTGTCTTATGTTTCTAGAAAGTAAGGCTTCATTTGTGACTACATAATTATCACTCTTCATCTTTATTCTGAACCGTTCTATTTATTCTGTTATATTGGATTGGCCAAAAAGTTTGTTTAGGTTTTTCCGTGCGATGGCTCTCGTAGTGCTTAGCTGTCTTTAACTTCATTTAAAACAATTTTGTTAGATTGTATTGTGACAACTGTCATTATCAGCCTGCATTTTTAAAAAAATAAATATTGGTGAATTTTTACACAGCCATTTTAATATCGAAGATGGAAGAAGATACACAACATTTTTGGCATATTACACTTTATTATTTCAGGAAAGGTAAAATTGCAACTGAAACGCAAAAAAAAGATTTGTGCTGTGTATGAAGAAGGTCCTGTGACTGATCAAACGTGTCAAAAGTGGTTTGCCAAGTTTCTTGATACCGTTGACATTTTGGCCAGATAACTCTTTGCTGTGGGGCTGTCTTATGCCTTGGAAGATGTTTGGCAGCACTTCTGGCCTCCACATACTAGGGGCCAATAGCAGGAGATAGTCTACAAACTCAGAATATCCAAATCAATAAAGTTATTGGTGAAAATGAAAAATGTGTCTTTTACAGAAAACACTAAACACACTTTTTGGTCAACCTAATACATCTGAACCTCTTCTGGGTAGACTAAACTATTTGCAGTGATTTAGCTTTAACTTTGTTTTGCAAACATTGCAAAATTGGCTCCACAGAAAAATGTTTCTAAAGTTCCGTAGTGTTTTCAAAGAGACAGTCTATCAGATATTTGTCAAGGGCCTGCTATGTACAGGGCACTATTTTTCGAGGTCTGTCTATATGCATGTTACTATATATAGGCAATATAAATGGATAGCTAAATAAATTAAGTTAGCTTATTAAATATCAGGTTGTCTTATTAACAATAAATTTTAAGAGAGTATCAGTATTATTTTGTTGGGTTGGGATTTTGTTGTTTTTGTACTGTGATTTACATGACTGGCTGGAAGAGAATTGGACCTGTGTAGTCTAACCGGCCTTTTTGATGAGAGAATCCTGATGAAGGCCGGGGTCCGGGGGAAGGATAGAGGGGCAGGGAGGGTGGAGAGGCAATTTATTAAATGGAGTATTTATCTATCTTTAACGACTTCCTTTTTTTGTTAGAGAGGAAGTTTGAGAAAACTTCAGAATTGGCTTATTGAGTCAAAGTAAGAATTGAAAGTTATTAATTATTCATTTTAAATCTTTATTTTTCAGTTGGCTGAAGGGTTGAAACTTACTCTTGATACCACATTTGTACCGAACACAGGGTAATTATCCAAATCCCATTTTCTGAAATGTTTTTTTAGCCTGTAGGGATAAGAGAGGTTTAGAATAGGAAGTTGAAATAAAAAGCTTTGAGGGAAGAAGAGGTTAGGAGGTTGCTGTCAGGAGTATTAGAGACCTTGTGTATGCAGTAAGGAGAAAGGAAGACTCCCTTGAGGCAGATAAAATTTTTATTTAAAAATTGATCAGATGGACAAAAACATAAATCCAGCCCAAAGAGGCACATAGTAGAAAAAGTTGAGGAACTAGAAGGGTTTGAGATTAGATATTTCTTCAGCTATTCTAAAGATTCGTGGGTGTGGTATTTTGCTGAGAATTTCTCAAAAAAACCGTGTAATCTCCTGGCTATAGAACATTATAATGAGTAGTTCTGCTATTAACTTGCTTTTCTTTGCCCATGTAACTTCTCCCAACATTTCTGCTTCAGTTTCTTCATCTAAAAAAATGGGGATTGTGTTGTTTCTATCATGGGCCAAGGCCATCAGAAGGACAAAGGTGCTAGATAAAGGCAGAGTAGCATTTCTTAGCTGTAACAACAGGTGTGTCCTTCCTGCCAAACACTTTAGTTATGTTCAGGACACATACTCTCTCATAAGAGGCCTGATTGGAATAGAAAAGGATTATTAAGAAGGAATTTCAGTATTGTCCTTCAAAAATGCATACTTTCTTCCTCTGCCTAACATGGAGAAAACACTCACCCTAAGGAAAATAAATATGCTTACCAAAGAGCTGTACCTTTTAAGAAAAAAAGTACACTTCTCTCCATGAGAGGTTAATAAGTTAAAAGAAAAGTGTGTTGGGTATTGTTACCTTTTGTAGCATTTCGGCATTTGGAAATATTTAAAGAAGTTTGATTTGTCATGATACATATGTATTCACATTAATTTGGTACTGAAATACCTTATTCCTTTTTATACCTTTGTTTATACTTTCAAGAAATCATGAAATACCCTATCATTCGACCTTATAGTGAGGAATAGGTAAAAATAGTACATATATTTCTAATACTAAGTCATTTGAAACATTTTTGCTATATGTATACCGTCTGCTACTGGGGGAGAGAGGATCTTACCATGAAGATTCCTGGACAGTAGCGGAAGCTCTTGTTTACATTGTGTTGTGTTTGTTTTTCACAGAAAGAAGAGTGGGAAGTTGAAGGCCTCCTATAAACGGGATTGTTTCAGTCTTGGCAGTAATGTGGATATAGATTTTTCTGGCCCAACCATCTATGGCTGGGCCGTGTTAGCCTTTGAAGGTTGGCTTGCTGGCTATCAAATGAGTTTCGACACAGCGAAATCCAGACTGTCACAGAATAATTTCGCCCTGGGTTACAAGGCTGCAGACTTCCAGCTGCACACTCATGTGTGAGTGTTTATAATTGATTCCTCCTTTAGTGCCAGTGCAGTCGCCCAAAAAGTTGGTAGCCATTAGCACGCTGAGAAGGCTAGAAGTGATGGTGATTGCATTTAATATGCCTTGGAGGGCATTCAGCCTCGCTGCACGGTTTTATAGCCAGCACACCATTGCCAGAGTTAATGCACTTGGTGGGTACATTGTGCTGTGCTGCTGGTAGTCACTGGCTTCTCAGCCTCTACCCCAAACTCTGTTAAGTTCTAGAATCTGTAGAAGAAGCATCGGGATGGAGAGCGCCCAGGACATGGGCCACCTCCTGATATAAGGGATCCTTTGGAAATATTCCTGTTTCCTCTGGTGCCCTATTCAGCTTGGCAGTTTCTGGAAATAGGCCTGTTTGGGGCTTGAAGAACAACTGCCTAATTGAGCTGAGCATCCAGGAGCATCCCCTGTAATTCCCTGGAGGTTTTCAGTTACCCTTGGTGAGAAGTAGCAGATCCTCAAAGCAATTCTGGGTTCAGTTCTATAGGCTGCACCCTATTGGTGAAATGAATTTGAACTTTTAAATTTTATGTTTTGGTCACTGGGCATTGCTACTATACCATGAAGAGAAAGCAAAGGATGAGCTGTGTGTTTTTTAATTGTTGCATATTTCTCATTAGTCATTCTAATTCATTTATGCCAACTAAAAGTCATGCGGTGGTATAGACTGGCATTAAAATTGATGAAAAGGTATTCATCAGGAAAACCATGAAAACTCAGGGACTACTGGGATGCTTTGAAGCAATTTAGGTGCTTCTTTGGAGCAGTGCACGCCAGGTATTGGAGGGAGGGCGCTGTCTAACTCTAGAATCCCTAATGAAATCCAGAATTGGCTTTCTTTCCATAATTGTACCACTAGGTATATATATTTCTGTGCAATCTTTATTGAAGTTTATAAATTCTATGAACATCTCAGAGACCTATAGGCCACATTCACCTGAGGTGTCAGCCTTTGTTCATAACTTAATTGTGACTAAGAAGTTTATATCATGCGGAGAAGCCAAGTAAATAAATCAAGCATTAACTACATTTTAATAAGGTGGTTAAATTACATAACTGGATTTAGTTCCTTATTTTGTTTGGAAATCATTCATGCTAGAAGTTTGCTGAATTCTATAGTTGCAAAATGAGATCCTTGTTTAGGATAGTCTTAGAATTTGTTTCCATATCGATAACAATGGTACAAATTAGGTATTTATGACTTTTTCTTATACATGAAAACAGGAATGATGGCACTGAATTTGGAGGGTCTATCTACCAGAAGGTTAATGAGAAGATTGAAACCTCCATAAACCTCGCTTGGACAGCTGGCAGCAACAACACCCGTTTTGGCATCGCTGCTAAATACAAGTTGGATTGTAGAACTACTCTCTCTGTAAGAATGTGCTGCTAGATTGGGTCTGCTCCTAGGTCTTCGTCTAAGTCATTAATGAAAGCTGTGGTGCAGTTGTAGTGTGCGTGCTCTTTATTAACTTTAAGGAGCTAGTCATCGTGTAGTGAAAGCAGCATTACACCTGAAGTTAGGACATTGGGTTCTAGTGCTAGTTCCTCCTGTGTTTGGCTGTTGTCTGCCCTCCGGTCCTTTTCTCTTTGGCCTCAAAATTTTCTTATCTGTAAATTCATGGGATTTGATTACTGTTCCTGTTAATATTAGTAATTCTTAATAATAACACCAGTTGAGCTCATAAATTTCAGATACTGTGCTAAGGGCTTTACATGTATTATCTCATCTAATCCTCAAACTACCATAGGTGGTGGGTGGTATCCTTACCCCTGTTTTACAGATGAGGGAACTGAAGCTTAGAGAGCTCAAATAACTTGCCCAAGGTCACACAACAAGTGGCAGTGCCAAGACTGGAACCAGAGCCATCTCACCAGAGTTCACGTTCTAAGCCCTGTCAGAGGTTGTAAACTGGTATTTCAAAGAATTTAGTACACGGGGATATTTGGCTGCAAAGTGTTTTAAGAATATTTGTTTGAGGACTTGAAGCCTACATTTTCAAGGTCTCTCCCAGTTCTCTTAACTTCTTAAAAGATTTCTCTTTTTATTAATTAAATTTTCCATTTCAAGCATCCTCGATTGGCCTTACAGTGCTTTAGCTTTGGAAATCGGATGCATGAAGTGGTCGTGCCAGACTTAGGTATTATAAAATTGATTGTTTTCTTACTGTTTCTATTTCATCTCCTAATCTTAGGCTAAAGTAAACAACGCCAGCCTGATTGGACTGGGCTACACGCAGACTCTGCGGCCGGGTGAGTAAAGGAGCTGACGACGGGGGGGGTGGGGTAGGAAGTGATAGAACGATAATGAAAATAAGCTATAAAACAACCTACAATCGCTGTTGGCTGGTTCAGACCATCTTGTAACATTTGGTGGTTCATACAGAGTAAAACAGATCGAATACTTCTGTTTAAAAACATTTTGTGTATTTCTAACTATAACTTGGTCACTCTGGCTTTTAAGTTTGGTTGATCAGTTGTTATTCTTAACCCTGAGCTCCAAATACAGTTTGCCATGAGTATGCTTTATTCATTACAGATCAGATGATCATAAATAACCCTGTGTTAAGTGTAGTAATAGCTGTATGCTTGCAGCTCTTACACCCAGCTGTAATCCATGCCATTGGCTCCATCCATTGTTTCTAGAAAATGCAGATCTGATTGTAATACTTGTTACAAGTGATTGTGGTGTTTTCTTCTTCCTAGGAGTCAAACTGACCCTATCATCTTTAATCGATGGAAAGAACTTCAATGCAGGAGGTCACAAGGTTGGGTTGGGATTTGAACTAGAAGCTTAATGAGGTTTTGAATAAAGCATCAGATTTCTCCTTGGAGATGAAGAGAAATGAACCCACTATGTTTTGGCCTTAAAATTCTTCTCTGAAATTTCAAAAGTGTGAACTTTTTATTCTTCCAAAGAATTGTAATCCTCCCTCACACTGAAGTCTAGAGATTACAAGTCCATCCTAAGGGAGGTACTGGAAGGCATGCCTGGAAGTTGTCATATTTGTGCCACATTTCAGTTCAGTTCCACAGTATTATTTTAAATGTGATCCTCAGCGACAATGTAGTGTCATGTTACAAAGGAAATAATCCAATCCTCCAGTTTGTACATCACGTCCTGCATGTCCCACACTACTTTTTCATGACCTTTCAATATATTGATCTCTGTGCTGTAGTGGAGTCTTTCGTTTAGCATCAGAGCAAAATAAAATAAACCCATCACATTTGAAAATAATCACTCATCTGACTTGCTAGTGGTGGCTTTCTTATGTTTGGTGTGATCTGCTTTGAAAAACACGCTCATAGGTGGGATTTATGCCTGAAGTGGTAGATCTGAAGTAGCCGTGCTGTTGCCTACGCCTTCCACATTAGCTTACCTCTCATCGCTTCTCTGCACTCAGGCTGAAGCATGAAACTGAGTTTTCTTCTGGGCAGAAGCTCATCTGTTGAGGTACATGCTTCCTTTAGCAGTGTGATGGAGTAGTATCGATTGGTAGTTTTGAGAAAAAGTGAGGTGTGAGTGATCAAAAGACTGGCAAAGGAAAGAGTACAACTGGGGAGATGTACTGTAGGGAAGAAAGTGGTAGGAGGAGGGCACATCTGTGGCTCCTCCCAAGACTCCAGAAAGTGTTTTTATTACTAAGTCTGGAAAAACGATAACCAAAGAAGGGAGATACTAGTTTAGGAAAAAAATGAGTAGACCATGATCCTAGCTTACTGGTAAGTCATCTTCCTTTCTAAAAGTAGAACTTTTGAAAATAAAATTTTTTTAAACATAGAATATATGTGGTTGCAACAAATTCAGTCAGTTCAGACGTAAATAAAAACTTGCCATTCTTTTCTCCAAATGGTATTTTTTCTATTACCACTAACAGTTTGATATATATCCTTGCAGATATTTTTCAGTGTTTTTAGAGATTACATAAATATCTATATATGATCTCAAAATGCACATCTTGTTTTGCAGTATACTTTTAAATTTAACATACAGAGCCCTTTCATTTGTTCATATACATCTGCCTCATTTTTTTTTATTTTTTTTATTTTACACTGGTGGGTTGAACCACCATTACTGGAGATAAAGTATAACAGGAAAGGAAAGGCAGTGAGGGAGGTGAGTAACAAATACATCTGCGTTGCTGACACCTGCATCTAGTTAACTTTGTTTTTAATGGGTGAACTTTATATACAGTGTGAGAATGGGGGATGTGGACCTGGGCCCCCTGGACTGCACGTGGGATTTCTTCATGGCCTGGAGCGGAGAAATAAGGCGCCAGAGTTGGCGGCTAACTGCTGTGTGTTTGAGGCGTGTTGCTATGGGGCATTTCAACCTAGTGTTAAGGATAGGGCTCATAAGGAGGCACAGGAAACACCGATGAGATGCACCTCTAATTGATTTGTTGGTTATTTACCTGATGAAGTTGTGTTATGGCCTAAATTAAATGGGGTGGGGAAAAAATAGATTTTTGTGTTTTTCCTTTCCTGTGCTATTCCTTTTAAATTTTGTTATTGCAGAACCAAAGAGCCAATTTTGTGTGTGTTGATAAAGTAACCTGTATGTGAACTTAGGTAGTTTAAATTACCTACATTCAGTAGGTTTTCAGTAGAAAAGCCTTTATTCAGTAGTTTTACTAAGTTACACGGCTGGCTAGGCCGTGTCCTAAGTATCCTCGTCACTGTGGAAGTCATTGCGTTGTACCAAAAAGGAAAGCTCGTTTCTTGAGCGGAAGTGCCATGTGCCATGTACTGTGCTGGTAATTCTATATAACCCCTTTAATCCTCACAACAATAACTGCAAACGTCAGCAAAGAAGGCCACCGAGAGGCGTTCTAGGGCGCTGCACTTCCTTACGGTTTCTCACAATGAAAATTCTCAGTAGCTCCCCCCTCCCCCATAAAATGCAGGCAAGCACCTCTCCCCCACCTACTCCCCCAGCTTTCTCCCCCTTGTCTTCCCTATTTCCCATTTCTCTCCAATTTAGCCTTACAACTCCTATGGCCACTCCCTTTATTTGATTTTAATTTTTTATATTGATTCATTTAGGACAATGCTAGTATACTTAGTCTTGCCTTTTGAGTCTTACTCAAGATAATTTAAATGGCTTTCACCACAGTCTATGAGCTCTTCTACCTGGCAGTAGAGAACTAGCATTCTGGTATGTGTATTTAATGCCAGTGGATTCTTTGATTCAGCAACTCCACTCTTAGGAATTTGCCTTAGGGAAATCATCAGAAATGCACAAAGATTTACATACAAGGTTCCTCTTAATAGAAATTGATAGCCATCCAAACAATGTATGTGTAATATACATACCATACATAAATGATTGTACATATCATAAGTGGAATATTCAGCCATTAAAAATGTTTTTGAAGAATAATAACCATCAAGGATTGTTCACAATATGTTAAATAGGAAAGCAAAGTAAAACTAATCTCGATTTTATTTTTTAAAATATGTGCAAGTAATGGAGAAAATGCTCCAAAATACTAATATTTGTGATCTCCAGAAGGTGGAATAAGTAATTTTTATTTTATACTATGTTTGGTGTTCTGAAGTGAATTTCTTGTTTCTGTCATTAGGGAAAACTGCTAATGTTACTGTTTAAAAGCGGCCGCAAGCGGGCAGCGTGCTAATTGGTGGTGAGAGCATTTGCAGCTCCGCCTGAGGTTTTGTAATAATAGATTAAAGTTCATGCGTATTTTAAATTTAATTACAGCAAGAGACCAGGACAATGTCAGGATGTATTGCTAATTCATCGTTACACTCTGAGCATCACTGCCCAAGGGACAGAGGACAGTAAATGTCGCAGAGTTTCATTAAGTTAACTATCTGTCCTTAGAAGCTGATTGCCAACTTGGCCAAGCCTCAGGCTGTAAAACCTTGGACAGGAGGAGACAAAGCCATTTCTGGGTCACTCGACAGTGTTATCTACATACACCAGCAAGAAGACCACTCTGTTTCCTGCACATGAATTCCATCCTTCCCTCTAAGACTAGGGCCTCTGATTGTGCGTGCTTTACATGTCCTCTGATTTTGTTTCCTCCGCTTGTTTCCCTGTAGAAACAAAGCCCCTTTTTCTTTTGCCCACCACTTAAATGTTAGCATTCGGGTCCCATCTATCCTTTAACTGCACACTTTGGTGATATGTTTGGCAAGGAGCCTTTTCAAATTACATCTGCCTGTCTTTAGGTTCTGATATGCCTCAGGGGCCTTCTCAGAATAAGGGTGGTCTGCTAATAGCACCGTTCTTACTCAGATTTTAAACAGATCGTTAATTAGGACAACCTGTCAGTGGGTGGAGGCCCAAAGCTGCCCCATCCCCTCTGAAGGCTCGCTGATACTCTTGCTCAGGGCGACTGACAGCAATGCTGGGCCGGGGCAGCTCTTCTCTCCTGCCTGGGCTGGGTGGGGCGGAGGAGGGGAATTCTAGTGCTCCGAGGTCAGCCTCCCACCCTAAGAAGAAGAGGGGAGGAACTGACTCCAACACGCCCCGTTTATTCTTCCCAAATGCACCAGTCCTATGCACTCCTTTCCTCCTGGGGAGGGACTAAACCGGTAGCTAAAGGCCAAAGTATGATGCCAACGGTGGTCCAGTCACATGGAAGGGGACGCTTAAGACTGGGCACAGCTCTCATAGTGTGTGTGTTTTGAACCATAGCCAATCCCTCCCTCCTCCCAGAGATCTGGCTTGTTCATGGAGGAAAGATATCCAAATCGAAGTTGGGATGAGTGGAGGATATGGTGATGCTCATCTCCTTATTCTGCTCAGCCTTTAAAAACTACTCCTGTCTGCCTGGACAGCTGCCTCGTAAAGCTACCAACTCTCAAAGCTTGTTTCCATCTGAGAAGGCTCTCCCGACCTCCAAACCTTTACTGCCAGCTGCCTGGCAGCCACCTCTTTTCATATTCTGCAGGCATCTGAGGCTCACCATTTCCCAACCTAAACCAATGCTTTTACTGGAAAATTTGCAGCCAAATTGCTGTGTCTTCTGTAAAAGCTTCCTGACCTCACCAAGCCATTCAGCGGCCCTCCCCCAGGGTTCCTCCCACTCTATTTGTCTTATCTATGGAGCCATCTTCAAGGTGGTAGCAATCACACTGTATTGCTGTTTTGCTTGCTATCTCCCCTCCAGCCTGTGAACTCCTAGAGGACTATCTTTTGTCTTCCTACCTCCAATGGCTAGGCCAGCACTGGGCACGTGATAGGTATCCAATGGCTGTTTGCTGAATGAATGAAAACGGACGGGCCATCAGGCAGGAAGGCTTGTTTGGCTTCCAAATCAGGGAATTTCTGCATGTGGATTGAGGTTCTCCTTTGGCAGGTATTCAAAGTTCCATGGGGCTATCAAAGAAGCACAGGCAATTCCTAGCAACTCTTTGAATTATGGCATAATTAACATTCTGTGATGTGACTTCGCTGCTGCAGTTTAGAAAGGCTCTAGAAAAACTGTCATAATTGCTATTATACTTGCCCCCACCGGGTGCCGCTGTTGTTGCCAATGAAGGATGACGGCCTGAGGGAGGGGGGTCAGGGGAGGGGGAGGAGTCAGTGCCTTCTGCCCAAGAGCTCGGTTTATCTCCTTTTGAGCTTCTCATGCCCTTCCCCAACACCTGCCTAGTCATAGTTTGTAACCTCGACATTCAGGGTTTGGTTTAACCTCTGAATGTCAAGTCTCGAGGAAAAGCAAGGAGATTCTCCATCCTACTCTGGTCCAAACCCCTTTTGCTGTTTGTTCTGTTTCGTTCTAGCCATTGGAGATGGATAACAGTTGATCACCCGTGTTGAGTCTGAAATTCCTTACTTAAAATCAGATGTAATTCCTAATGTTTCCTTTATAAACAGAATAAACCTCACCCTTTCTTCTTAGCCTTCCTTTCCAAGTTAATTACCTATCAGTGTTCCTTCTGAATCCTCCTCCCAGGCTTACCAGTCCTTTTTCTAGAGAGCACAACTGTGGACAGTCTGACAGCTACTGCACTGGAAGAGACTGACATAGGTCAGGAAGCTGGGGGCCTGCCCTGGCCCTGTCACCACTGGGCTGCCTCATTCCGTGCCTTCGTTTCCCAGCGCCTGGCCAGTTCCAGGTATTTTAAAAGCAGTGTTTCAAAAAGGATGGTAGTGGGATGATGGAGTATAGGTGACTTCCTCCTTTCTCAGAGTACTCTTCAGTGTCGTTTTTCATTGTCTTTTCAGTGATAAAGAATGATGTGCTATAAAAATTTTCAGGAGGAGGACAATCCAAGAACAGGGCTACATTTCCCCTTCACAAGAATTTAATCGCATTCCATGCATTTCACCAACAACCCTTCGCCCTCCATGCATGCAGAGAACCCATTCTCTGGTTTCAGTAATTCATCCTCAAGGGAAGAAAACACTTGTTTGCAGAGCTCTATTCCGGGCCAGGCCCGCGGTGGTCCCTTTCACTACAGTACTGCTCCCAGATTCCTTACAGCCCCAAGGATGGTCTCACTTGCCCCCATGCAAGGACAATGGAGCTAAGAGGGTTAAAGTTGCTGAATTCTGAGCCCAATTTCACCGTAATCCAGGGGCTGCTGCCTTAGGAGCACTTCAGGCAATGAGCAAATCTGGTCTCCCTCAGGTGGGCAGAGAAACAGTCCTCATTCGAGGACTCAACAAAACACACTGATCTCCCTAAAGCGCTCTTTTTCCTGCCTCGCTTTGCAATTGAATAAGCTCATTGATGCCACAGATCTCTCCATGTCACCACTTGCTGAACCAAGGAGTGTTTTAATTTTATTTTTCAATTACAGTTGACATTCAATATTATTTTATATTAGATTCAGGTGTGCAGCATAGCGGTTAGACAATTATACAGGGTGGGGCAAAAGTAGGTTTACAGTTGTTTGGATGAAAAATAATGCAGTAATTACTAAATAATAAGAAAACTGTTTTGTGTATTCACAGCTGTAAGCCTACTTTTGCCCCACCCTGTATATTTTATGAAGTGATCCCCTGATAATTCAAGTACTCATTTGGCACCATACATAGTTATTACATTATTATTGACTATGTTCCCCACATCATACCTTATGTCCCCATGACTATTTTGTAACTACTAATCTGTACTTAATCCTTTCAACTTTTCCACCCAGCCCCAAAACCTCCTCCTTCACCAACTGTTAGTTTGTTCTCTGTATCTATGATTGTTTCTGTTTTGTTCATTCATTTATTTTGTTCTTTAGATTTTACATAGAAGTGAAATCATAAGGTATTTGTCTTTCTCGGTCTGACTTAGTGCACACAACGTAATACCCTCTGGGGCCATCCATGTTGTCACAGATGGAAAGATTTCATTCTTTTAAATGGCCAAGTAATATTTATTTATATATATATAAAGCCATAGCCAATCCCTCCCTCCTCCCAGATATTTGGTGGGATATATACATATCCCACCACTTTCTTTTTTATCCACTCGTCTATTGATGGGCACCTGGGTTGCTTCCATATCTCTATTATAAATAATACTGTAATGAACATAGGGGTACATAGCCCTTTTCAAATTTGGTATTTTAGGGTTTTGGGATATATACACAGAAGTAGACTTGCTGGGTCATAAGGCAGTTCCATTTTTAGTTTTTTGAGGATCCTCCATACTGTTTCCCACAGTGGCTGCCCCAGTCTGCAGTCCCACCAGCAATGCACTAGGGTTCTCTTTTCTCCACATCTTCGCCAACATTTGTTTGTCGATTTACTGATATAGCTATTCTGACAGGTGTGAGGTGATATCTCGTGGTTATAATTTGCATTTCTCTGATGATTAGTGACATAGAGCATCTTCTCATATGTCTACTGGCCATCCATATGTCCTCTTTGGAGAAGTGTCTATTGAGGTCCTCTGCTCATTATTTTTTTTTAATTGGATTTTATTTTGGTATTAAGTTGTATGAGTTCTTTACAAATTTTAGATATTAACCCCTTATCAGATGTATCTTTGATGAATATCTTCTCCCATTCAGTAGGTTATCTTTTTGTTTTGTTGATGGTTTCCTTTGCTGTGCAAAAACTTTTTAGTTTGCTGCAGTCCCATTTGTTTTTTTGTTTCTCTTGTCTAGGAAGATATATTAGAAAAAAAATGTTGCTTAGAAAAATGTCAGAGTTTACTGCCTATCTTTTCTTCTAGTTTTATGGTTTACATTTAACTCTTTAATCCATTTTGAGGTTATTCATGTATATGGTACAAGAAGGTGATCTACTTTCTTTTTTTATATATATTATCTGTCCAATTTTCCTAACACCATTTATTGAATAGACTATCTTTACCCCATTGTATGGCCTTGTCTTTGTCATATATTGATTGACCATACAGGTGCGGGTTTATTTCTGGACTCTCTTCTGTTCCATTGACCTATGTGTCTGTTTTTATGTCAGTACCATGGTGTTTTGATTACTATAGTCTTGTAGTATATTTTGATAACACATAGTGTTGATACCTTTGTTTTTCTTTCTCATAATTGCTGTGACTGTTCAGCCTTTTTTGGTTCCACAAAAATGTTTGGATTACTCTAGTTGTGTGAAAAACACCTTTGGGCCCCGACTTGTGTGGCTCAGTTGGTTGGGTGTTGTCCTGCAAAACAAAAGGTTACCAGTTTGCTTCTCATTTGGGGCACATGAACCCTATGTTGTGGGTTCAGTCCCTGCTTAGGGGATGTATAAGAGGCAACTGATTGATGTTTCTCTCCCTCCCTTCCCCCCTCTAAATAAATAAATAAATGTTTTTTTAAAACATCATTGGTATTTGATAAGGATTGCACCAAATCTATAGATTGCTTTGTGTAGTGTGGACATTTTAACAATGTTAATTCTTCCTATTCATGAGCAGTATATGCTTCCATTTATTTGTATCTTCGATATCTTTCTTCAGTGTCTCAAAATTGGAAAATTTAAGGGTACAGGTCTTTTACTTCCTTGGTTACATTTATTCCTAGGTGCTTTAATTTTTTTTTTATGACATTGTAAATGGGATTGTTCTCTTATTTTCTCTTTCTGATAGTTCATTATTTGTGAATAAAAATGCAACTGATTTATGAATATTTGGTATCCTACTACTAAATTCTTTTATCAATTCTAGTAGTTTTTTGATGGACTCTTTAGGGTGATCTAGTTATAGTAAGTATGATGTCATCTGCAAGCAATGTTTTACTTTTCCCTTCCAATTTGGATGGCTTTTCTTTCTTTTTCTTGTCTGATCACTGTGGCTAGGACTTCTAATAAAAGTGGTGAAATTGGACATCCCTGTCTTCTTCCTGATCTTTATTATTGTTGAGGTATATTCCCTTCTTAAATTATTTACTTATTTAGAGGGAGAGGGAGAGGGAGAGGGAAAGAGAGTGGGAGAGAAATATTGATGTGAGAAACACTGACTGGTTGCCTTTTGCAACCTATGCATGTGCCTTGACTAGGAATCAAACCTGTGACCTTTCGGTTTACAGGAGAGTGTTCCAACCAACTGAGCCACACTGGCCATGGTGAGCTGTGTTCCCTTTACTCCCACTTTACTGAGAGTTATTATAAACAGATGCTGGATTTTGCCAGATGCTTTTTCTGCATCTATTGATATGCTCATACAATTTTTATCCTTCATTTTGTTTCATGGAATGTTTTAATTTTTATTCTACAGTTTATTCTGAGACAGGAAAGACTTATTTTTAAAATTATTTTGTTGCAAATGAATATATATGTTTACATATTCGCTCAAAGGTCAGTCCTTTTGGAAAGGTAGAGAATGAACTAGAAGAGCTTCGTCTTTGGAGCTCAGGCTCCACCTGACAGCGGGTGCCCTCTGCAGACTTTGCCACTGTGAGACACTGGGGAAGACAGCAGTCTCCAGGGAATTCCTTCTGGCTCCAAACACCTCTGATGCATAGCAGGGTGATCTGGTGACAAAAGACACCAGGGACACAGGAGTTAACCCTTGTCCAGGAGTGTCGGTATTTTTAGAGGAAGAGGCTGATTAACGCAGAGAAATAGACTCTCAGGTGGCCCAGGCAGGGGAGCTCTCCACCAGTATCCCCGCCCCCTCCCCCCTTGGGAGGTGACCTACTCTCTCCCTGAGCTCATCTCCCAGCCCTCAGGGGGAGGGGAAGCAGGGAGGCCATCTCTCTCAGATAACAGAGAGGCTGGGGAGGGGACCAGTGGCCAAGGCTTCTCTGCACATTGCTGGTGACACAGTTAGGTGCTTAGTCATTCGAAGGCTCAGTGTGAGTGTGACCTTTAGCCCAGTTTGCCTGTCCGGCCTCTGTCTCTGCCACCCTGGCTGCTGAGGCTGTGCCAGGGCTCAGGTGGCAGTCCAGGACATGGCTCGCAAACACTGCCACTGTGTCGTTGCCATGCCATTTTCTTTTTTTTGTAAATTTAGAAGGACTGACCGAACTTTCTTCTTGAATCTATGGTCTTATCATAAGTGAAGAAATGAAAGGCCTAAAATGCCATTTTAAACAATGGAAAGGGAACATTTCTTTGTGATGAAGGACTTGTAATACCTGGCCAGTTTTCCTCATCTCTGTTATCTTCCTGGCTCAGGAAGGAACTGGAGCTCGTGACTCCTACAGGGACTGAAAAAGTTTCCTTCTGAAGCTCCAAGTGGTTGTCTTTTTCTTTTGTTTTGGGATGTTTAAGCCAAGAAGAAAGGATGGGCATTTCCCTGCCAGGTCCTTTGCCCTGAAATTGGGCCAACTTTAGAGTGACAAACCCTTTCATCAGACAGTTCATTACTGAAGGGCCAATATTATGTGTTAACAGTGGGGATTTCTGGACACTGAGCCGTGTGGGTCCTTCTTTCCTTTTCTTGCTCATGTATATTTTCTGCACAAACATGTAATAGTAGTAAAATGAGGGAAAAAGTTATCTGACAAACAGAGGTAACCATATTATATAGCTTTTATGATTATGGAAACTCTGGACAAAAACCATTATACTGATACTTAGAAAACAACTTCAGAGGCAAACTTGAGGGGCATTTTTTATTATAAATTTAATATGGTTGATTAATGAAAAATCACAATGAAGTACCGAGAAAATGTCTGTCAATATAAAAATTTTAGCAGCATTTCCATAGTTTCAGGCTCTAACATTAGTCATACTTTCTCCCTCCCACTATCAAAAAAGAATCCAATGGGACTACAGTAGAGCATCAAGATGTTCAGCTTAATAAAGGCCTCAAGGAAATCCTCAAATCCAGTGTATTGTCCGATATTTCAGTCTCCCCCCTGCTGAATTTCTAGAACGTGGAAGTACTCGCCTCAGTGTTTGAGACAAGAATTCCTTTCTTCCGAATGCAGGGGAGAACAGGAGTGAAAAATTAAAACTGGACTTGATATGTAGTGCTTGATTACATGTCCTTAACACCTGCACATTCTCTACACTGACGACAATGAACAGCCACTGCAGGGCTGACCAACATCTGACACGTGGCTGCAGTGGTGGGGGTAGGTGGGCTGGGGAACCGGAAGTGGGACGTGCACGTGATGGGGGCTGGTGCCCCACCACGCAGGGCGCCAGGGCAGGCCAGAGCATTGCGGTCTTGCTCCAGCCGGGGTTAACAGCAGGGTCAATAGGGAGGGGAGACAAATAATATGAAAATATAATACTGGCAAACTATTCCCCTGCTTCTTTGGTACTTTCCAAAATTCTCTGATCAAAAAAGTATAAGGGAAGCGCACACCATTAAAAAATTACAGTTTTAAGTATTTACAGAAGCAATTATGATATATTACATAATCAATACACAGTATATGAACAAACTCCTCAGTGAAAGCGCTCTCGTGAACGTCTGTCCCAGTATTACTCAACGGCACTCCGGCACACGTGCACCTTCCCGCATCTGCACTGTCCCTGCACCTCGGCTAGCTCACAGCACGTTCAGCGGGAACAGCATTTCCAAACCAGGCCTTCCTTGTCAAAGGTTCTCAAAACTTGCCACTGAAATCACTATGTACAAAGATTTGCTGAATATTGAATTCTAGGCAATTATCTCCACTCCCATTTTGACTATATTTGAAATAATGCTACCTATTCTATGTATACAGTATATATATTTAATATATAAGTAACTGCACCACGTTAAATCACCACGACACCAGTTTAACGCACATTATTATGTACAGTAGTTAAGTGAGCTCTGGAGGATGACTCTCTACCACCTAGATGAACTGTGGTTTGGAACCACGTGAGGGAGCACAGAGAAGCTGGTTGAGAAACAGCCCATGCACGGGTGGGACGCGCGTGTATGTGTGTGAAATGTGGGCACGCGCCTCCCACACGTCCCCACGCCAGCCTGTCCCTTGTTTACTGGCTGGAAGAAGGCAATCACACATATGGAAGGATCCCGTACACGAGCAGAGCCATGACAGCAGCACTGAACAACCCGGCCACAGGGACTGTCACAAACCAGGCCACAAAGATGTTCCGGAAGAGGCGCCAGTCCACAGCCTTCCGGGAGCGGATCCAGCCTACAGCCACCACAGAGCCCACCTGTAGGAGCACAAACATTGTAAGGTAAAAAGAGGCCCTTAAAAATTTTAAGGTGCAACACAAAATCTACATTCAACCATTGTGAACTGGAGAATCTTAAACAAATTACATTATAAAGTTACCAATTCCTTCCCCTAAATTTACTAAAAGCACCTAAATCATTTAGATTTTAGGTATAACTGTTTCAGGATTATTCCATTCAGTATACAGATCTGATGCACTTTCCCACCTACATATTCTGCTCTGAGTGCAACTTTAGCCAACGGAATGTTTTCTCGGCTCTCTCTACCTTATAAACTACTAATGCCCCTGTTTTAAATATTCCCCATGTAGGATACAGCATATTGCTTACTACAGTATGTGAACCTCCTTAATTACATAATGAAATGGCAACAATGTATCCTTCTCTTAGAAGGACAGTATCATAAAATGTTGGAGCTGGAGAAGACCTTTGAGAATATGAGACCACATACCTCATGTTACAGAGGGTAACACAGAGGCCTCAAGGGCTTGGGGCACCAGGAGGTACCGTAAATCATGGCAGATTGAGGACTAGAACTCAGGCCTCCTGACTTTAAACTGGGTTTCTCCATTATCTCAAACTGCCTTGCGGTCCTTCCACTTTAGCTAATTTTAAAAATAAAATAAAATGGAGCATAAATATTATTGAATCTAAACTGTGGATCAAGCCTCACGGAGTCATGACAGAGATACTTGAAAATTAGAATATTAATACTAATTCAAATATTTTTCTAAATACTTGCAGTTCATTTTATGGTTTGTTGAAAGTCCAAAAAGGGGAAAAAAAAACAAACACTTTAAGTGTCCTAAAAATCCTAAGAAAGTACAGTGCCTGTAATACCTCATGCCTCACTCAGGCTCCGGGAAGCTCTCGCCGGGTGGCTGCTCTTGCAGTCCCCGTAAAGTGGGCTTGTCTCTGCCCACCCTTGAATGCTTCAGAATCAGCAGTGGCCAGTGGGACTCCAGTGGCAACTGGGGTCTAACCACAGAATAAATAAAATCTAACACTTTAAATTGTTTATGGAGGCGAATTGGAACGACAAAAACACAGCATATTTAAAGGCAGTTAGTTAATCTGACAGTTTGTTGACCAACACCATCGAATCCACAAACACTAGCTTCTGAGATTAAACTCTTCCCAGTTACTCATTGTCTCCCCAGAACACGCCCCCTGCAGTGCACCTCGGCTGTTCTGGATTAGCTGAGTTAAGAACACCCTCAAGTTTCCATTTTATCTACAACCCCTTCCTTTCTTAGGACACTTTTCCCCCTATTTTCATTTTATTTTATTCATTTTT
>PVJD01006644.1:0-95307 GCA_004026545.1 Mormoops blainvillei | reverse complement strand
ATCATGGTAAACATGCGCCATAGTTTATTTTGCTTCCTTTAGCGATACGTAATGGCGATAATGTTAGAATTCTAAATCAATAGACTCGGGAGTTCTCATGGGTCAGGCCCATCTCTGCGAAGGTTAGGTATTTCAGGAAGCCAACTCTGAGACAGAGTGTAGTGTGCAGTATATTTATTTGGAATTAAACACCCATGGAAAGGAAAGGGAAGAAATAGCATTGGGCCGAGGGAGAAGTCGAGCTGCCATGCCGGTCGGACAGCTTCAGGCCTCACCCTTTCCCCTGCCCAGGAATGCTCTGCACTGGGCCCCTCTATGATCAGTCCTTAGATATGGGTCGCCCTGCGAAGGCCGCTTTCTGTGGACGAGGCAGTCCCTGAAGTGGGCTGACAGTGGTGACTGGTGCTGCCAGTGTTTCCAGCAGCTGGGCAACGTGTTCCCTCTTGAGGGGGCCTGCATGGGGCATCTCTGTGTCCATGACAGGCCTTGTTCCTCCTCAGTTCTTCAGGAACTGGTTAGACACAGCATGATAATTCACAGTGGAATTCTATGCAATTGTGATGGAGAAGGATGCCACGGAAAAATGTTTAATGACAAAAACATGTTCACTGATTTATTCAACAAATATTTATTGAAAACTTATGGTATACCAAGTACTATTCTAAGTGCTAAAAGTGAAAAAAGCAGGTTACAAAATAGTTTGTATAATTTGACACACTTTAATTTTTTTGAAGTGTACTTATTGTATATATGAATTTAAAAGTTAGGAAGAATATAAATATTAACAGGGTTATGCTTGGATAATGTGATGTGGGTGACTTCTTATAGTTAATGTTTACAAAGGATCTATATTATAATTATAAAAAGAGAAATATGTAAGTTATTTAAAACATGTACTCTTGGAAATCTTTGTGATAATGTAACAAGGAAGCAAACAAGGACATATGTCTCCATTTATATTTAGGCATTTTATGTTCTATTACTAGGATTATGTGGGGAGAAAATAAACAAGAATCTTTTCATAATACATAACGTGAACACAAAACCCATAACAAGAAACAAGAGACTAGCTGCGAAAAGGAAGATTAATTTTCAGATAATAACTGCAACTGGTTAGATGAGGAATTTCATGTCCATCACATATAGGTATGATTGGTTTACTTTTCCAATAATTGTTTTCTAATTGTGTTCTGCTAATCTCTCCTTTTCCTTAACCACATCTTAACTCAATTCCGAAGCTCATCACTAAACTCTCATTACTAAGAATCTCAGTTCAGTTGCAAAGCCTTAGATATTTTCTTATCACTACCATTTAGACATGAGACTCCAGTGGTTTGGGAGGCTTGCAGAGCAGCAGAGGGGTAGATTTCTCGCCAGTAATCCCCCTCCCAATTCCCTGGATACACTCCTATGAGAGTGAAGCAACATCATCTTCTGTGACTGGCCTGGAACGGGTTGCCATCCCTTCCTCTGGGTCATCGCCATCATTCATCATCTGGCGGATCCACCAGCAGCCTCAGTGTAGACAGTGGGTGGTGCACAGGTCTGGCTGATGAGAGTTCCCACCCAACCCCAGCCAGCTCTCCTACGCCCCAGAGGGTTCTCTGCTCCCTTCATTGTTTTGCAGCCTGTTTGTATCCTCCAATCTCATGCATGCTCCAAGACCCCAGTCCTCAAGCTGAATTCATCTTCAGTACATTTCGAGAACTTGGAGCTAAAGGAAGGGTATACATGTCCCCTCTCTGCTTGGCCATACCACTGCACCATCACCCTCTAACGCTTTCCTTCTTTGTGGCTGTTCCCAAGGCGATTTAACAAGCCTGATGACTAACGTGATTTCTAACTGTGTTACAAGATGTTGGTCTTACACACACGCTCAAACGTTCCGACCCCTCATGGGGCTTCTTACTCTCATCTCTGGGACAAGAAACCACTGGAATGTTTCTATTCACAAATACTTCATCCACTAAAGAGACCCCTCACCTGAAATCTACTTTTTTATGGGGGAAGGGAGGAGTTGTAGTGTCAACTGGATGGAAAAGAGATGGCTTCATACTTGGAATTTCTCAGAATTATAAATGTGGGTTACTCATTTACTCTAATCACCAGCTTTAGGAAAAAGACTTCTGAGGCTGTGATGTTGTTTACCACATGTTTACTACTTACTCAAAGCCCCAGGCATTGTCAAATTTACTCTTCATAATGGTCCCGTGAACTATATTACACCCTGTTTTGCACATGAGGGAGCTGCAGGTTGAGAAGGTTAACTTGTCCATGGTCACAGGGCTATTTAGAGGTAAAGACTCCAGCTGGTCTGTCCTCACAGCCTACCTACACTCTTAAATATTAGACTATATTGTTTGAATGTAGTTAGACAATCACTGTACATTTCAAAATGGTATTAAAGCTCAGCTTCCAGCTTAAAAGCAACTGAGTGAAACCTGAAAACTATGTTCCTGAAGTGTCCAGGTCCACACAAGTCTCCAGTGCCTCTGAAAATCGCTTTTTCTCCAGCAGGTCTTGACTCTCTGCAACTTTTACTAAACCATATAAATTCAGGTTTTTTGATCTTTAATGGGTCCTCTCTCCTACTCAGCAATCCTTTTCCTCAATCAACACTGACATTCTCATATCCCCTTCAGTTCTTATGGATGATAAATGCTTTCCTTAGCTTATATTTTTAGATCGTGGCCATCAAAAGATGACTTCTGAAAGCAAGTCTAGCCCTCTCCCAGGAAAGGGACATGCCGGTATTAATAGACTCTTACAATTAGAAGAGACTTTAGCCCATTTATGGTTATTATATGAAATTATTATATGGAATAACCATATTCCAATAAAATAACCAGATGCCCAGTTTTTTACCCAATGAAGAAAATCCTCTGTGATGCCTCTGGATGTCCAATACTGAGGGGCAGCGAGGCTATGAGAGCTGCCGTGTTTATCGCAGGGACATTATTGAGAATGTTGTGCCCAATTGTACATGTCGGGTGTACATAGCCTTTGATCTCAGTACCTGGAAAGATCATATTTTTCCTAATCAGCTGATTTGTTTTTATCTGTTGGACACTATAGATAAAAAAACCTTCAACAAGATTCAATCTTGCCTCCATTCTTACCACTCCACTGAAACCGCTTGTCAAGTTACAAGCCACCTCTATGTCGCCACATTCAGCGGACACTTCTTTGTCTTCATTTTCAGTCGATCACTCAGCAGCAATTCATACAGCTGATGACGCCATCCTTCTTACACTACTTTCCTCTCTGGCTTCCATAATACCACGTCCTCTTCAGGCTTCTCCTGTTTCTCTGGTTGATCCTTCTCAGTTCCTTCTCCCCACTGCTGTCTCCTCCTTGGCTGGACCAGTGATGTCAGAAGACTCCAGGGCTCGGACCCAGCTCTCAGTTCTGAATCTCGCTCTAAAACTGCACTTCCCTCAGGAGTCAGCCACCCCCTCCTTCAATTCTTCCCACGGCTTCCTGGTCTGAAGTTCAAAACGATAAAGGAATGCTGTCTGAATTTAAGGGTAATGGTAAAAATTCCAGACCTTTGCCTTTTTACAAATACAGCTGTATTTCTCTGCTTTTCTCCTGGAAACTTCTTTTTCTTTCCTTGGCCATCCACTTTGGAAGAACAGCGAATTAGGTTGTGGCCTCTCTTAATTTGATGTCTGGTAGGTATACATTTTATTTTTTAAAGCTTTTGTTTATTTTATTGGATATTGGGGTGAAAGATTCTGGGATGCTATTTAATGCCACCCTCTTAATCAAAAATATCCTGAGAACTTTTAAGGACACAAATCAGACTTTGTTGTTCTTCTGCTTAAAATAGTTCACTGGCTTCTCTTCGCACTCAGCGTTAAGATCCAGATGCCTCACCGTGGCTCCCAAGTTGCCCCTGTATTTCTTCCCAACTTCACTAGGTACTATTGACACCCAATGCTCGCTCCAGCCACATGGCTTTTGCCTTTGCTGTTCCTGCTAGTGGAAATCCATTTCTCCTAGTGTTTTCCAGGGCTGGCACCTTATATCCTTCAGGTGCAGCTCAGCTCACTTCCTCTGAGAGGCTCTTCCTGACCACCCTAATAAAGTACCTGCCCTTTCTGCTCCACTTACTGTGTCTCATATCATCCTGTTTTATTTCTTTTATATACATAACCAGAGTCTGGTGTTCTCTTATTTATTTGTTGTCTTTCTTCCTCCACCCTTGCTGCCTCACCCAAACTAGAATAGTTTTGAGTGAATGAATGCATTTCTAATTTGAGAGGCTTAGGGTGAATTAGAGCTACTCAGCACTGGAAAAACAACCACCACTACCACAACCCTGCATTAAATAATGCTTGGAAAGAGCCAGAAGTGCATGATCAGAATGCCAGTTATGTGGTGGTATCTGCATTTCTTTAAGGATTGCTCTAAAGTTTTCTCTGCTTTTAAAAACAACATACATTATTTTATTCTGAAAACAAAATGAATGTATGTTCATTGCAGAAAATGAAAATCACTATACTTCCTCACCCAGCAATAAACACAATGAACGTTCTGGTACAGAAATATCCATTCAGAAAATATTTGAGTATTAATATGTGTCAGATACAGTTCTAGCAGGAATAAAAGAGAGAAATCTCCACCCTTGCGGCACTTTCTGTCTTCATTCCTTGCCTTTCCCTTACATAAGTGGGATCATTCTTATTTACAGTCTTCTAAACCGGTTATTTATACTTCCAACATGGTGCAGACATTTCCTATGGGATTTTTCTACAACATAATTTTAATGAATGTGTTAATCCCACCTCATGACTATGCTATTAGGTATTTAATTGAATCCTTCAAATTAAACATTTAGATTTTCAATTTTTCAACATTATAAATAATGCCATGGAGAATATTCTTGTACATAAAATTTTAAGGATGTTTCATTATTTCCTTAGCAAGATGTCCTGGAATTAGAATTTCTGACTAAAGAGCATGCTCATTTTAAAGTTTTTGGATTTCTGTGGTGAAATTGCCTTCCAGAGAGTTTGTAAAGTGTATATTCCCCATAACAGTGTAAGAAAGTGCCAATTTCTCTATACTTTTAGTCAGGTTAGCTACCTTCTTAAAAACATGTCCAGGAAAGATACTTCATTGGGATCTGATTTTTGTTTTAATTTCTACTTCTTTGGCTCATTCCATGTTTTTCTCAATAAGTTTCTCATTCATATTCTTAGGCCTCTTTTTTGATTGGGGATATTTATGGTTTTTAAATTGATTTATGGGAACTTGTTACAGATTTAAAATATTGCCCTGCCATGTTCACTGCAGCTATTACTCTCAGTTAATCATTTGCCATTTTGCTAACTTTTTTCCCAATACTTTTTATATTTCATATCAATTATATAAATATTTTTCCAAATAATTTCTGTCTTTGGTATTATGTTTAAAAGGGGCTTTCCGACTCAAGATTTCATATTTCCTTATTCTTTTATTTTTTTCAGTTTTTCTCTATTTAGCTCTTTTTATGTATGCGTATATTGTTTTATATGTATATGTATGTTGTTATATGATATGGGATAGAGCTAACTATATGCATTCAAATAATTAAACAATAATTACATTAATTGGATGCATAAAATTTCATTGCACGGATACAGCACTATTTATTTGATCCATCTGTGGTAAAACAATTATGTGATTGGATAATTATCCCACTTTTTCTCATTATACAAATTTGACACAAATCTTCCCTATAAAATTCTCCAGGGTCAGTGTCATTTGTGGAAGTGCAATTTGTCTGTTGAGTGATTTCATTGTGGGGTAGTTTTGGTGGTAGGTGACTAACAGCGTGTAAAGGTCATTAGAGAGGAGGAGTCCTGTTACTCACAGCTCACTCCTTTCTCCTGTCCTTGCCCATGCTGTGCTCGGAGCCCTCTGAGGTTCTGCCTGGAAAAATGTCTTCTCCATCCACTTAGCTGCCTTTGCGGGTTCTGAGATGGGGCCTTCCCCCTGGCTTATCTGTCATACTATCCCATCTGCTTTCTGTTTTCAAAAATCATAAAAGTCTCTGGTCTCTCTCCCTCCTGCTTTGAGTATTAAAATAGATTTACTTCTTTTTGTAATTTTTAGTGTATTTTTAATTTCAGTTTGAGAATAGTTACTTTTTCTTTTAAAAAAAAATTAAAACAGAATTGGGCAAACTACTCTGTCTGCTGGGGTCCTATCTGTTCATATTCCTAGGTCACACTACTACTCTCTAGGGTTAGCTTATTGCAAATCCTGGCAACGCTATAAGAAAAAACAGCCTTTGAGAGCCTCGTAAGGCACTGGGAGCTAATATTGATTGTCATTCATGAAACAGTTATCTCTGGGTATTAGCTTTATAATGTTCCCAAGCAAATAATTGGCATGAAGATTCAAGTACTGGTACACAGCCATCTGGAACCAGATTCCCGCCCTTAGTGTTTATTCCGTGCCTGAGACTATGTCCTACCACGTAAGGGCTAAGAACTAAATATAAGTACTTTGAGCTGATTGATCTGTACAAGACAGCTCTCTCTGTAGGGAGCCTGACTCGCTGAAAGTGAGGCTTCGTCTCCATTTTCTCCCTTCTCTTTTTGGTCAAATATGTTTAGACAGGATCGCTGAACCATAACAAGCCCATCCCTCTGGTCCACTGCCTCAGTGAAAGGTCCAAGTGACAGTTGTGAAATGTAACACGGAAAGCCAGTGAAAAGGTTGGGGTGGCTCGTGTGATCTGGTCTGAGGTGTTCTGCTTTTATAGGCATATTAAAGCTGTCTGGTTTGAGGGCTGAAACCCAGTGCCCTAAATTTAATACTTAATTTCAGATATTACTGATAACATTCCAGTGTTAAATGGCTAATAATATTGTTGGCCCTTCAATCTTTGGGTTATTTTGTTCAACCAACAGATTAACTATAACCTTGGTCATGTCACTTAAACTTTTCCCATAAGCTCACTGAAAATTAGTCAGCTTTCACCCGGGTTTGCCAGCCCATAGTCAACAAACAAGCTGTCTCTCTGAGTGGATGACATTTATTGAATGTGAGCACATGCACATTTTGTGGACAACCGAAAGAAAAACTTTGAAGTTATAAGCAGGAGATTTTTGGTAAAATTATTAGAAATAAAATTCAGGTATAAAAAAAGTAAGATTTGTGCCTGAATGTTCAAACAAAAGCTGAATTCATTACAATGCAACCACATAATCACACCAAGTCACCAGGTAAACAATATAAAAATATCAAGTCTGCTTTCATGTCTAAATTGAAATTAAGTAAAAATTCAGCTCATAAAAGTAGTATCAAATGATCATCTCTATTATGATTGCTGGGCAGATTACTCCCATACCAGAGAGACCTCGTTAAAGCTCTTTGTTTTTAAATACCAGTTTGACTGGTTACACATTCCATCAGTGTAGATACTCTTCAGGGAACAAAGGTAATGAGAAAGAGATATTCTGCCTCTCCCACAGGTGTGTACAGAGTAGTATAACGTGTTTGAATTTTGCTGTAGGTTAAAAATCAGAAGGGACCTGTCTGCACAAACAGATTAAATTACACCTACTGATGGCAGAATATAACAGTCGGGGTCAAAGAGGAAAATAGTAAAATTACATCGGAGGTATTAAGAAATTAAAAAAAAAAGATATCACAATAATTACCTTCCACTAAGAGAGAAAAAAGTCCTGTTACAAATTATTTTCCACACATTTTCTGGTTGTAAATTTTATAAAGAGCTTGGAGACATGATAGATTTGTACTCTTTAGGAGAATTGCATGTAAATTGCTAGTATTTTGTTTTTGATCCCCTTTGGGATTTGTGAATTTGTTATTGTTTGGTGCTTAGCCGGAATGAGTATTGAAATAGCAATGCATGGATAAGTATAATGTGTATATTTTTGTATGATTAGCCAGAGGGATCTGTACGCATTATGTGAATTGTGCAAATATACCCTATAGATTTTTACTTAAAAATTAATAACATTTAGGCAGAATCAGTAATAATGAGCATTCGAGAACCATTTTTTTAGGGTAGGAAACAGAACATAGTGTTGACACTGATGGTTTTAAACAATGTTGAAGAGAGATTCATTCTTTGTAGGTTTCATTTTTTGTCTCTGTTTTTTATCATTTCTTGTATCTGAGGAGAATGAAAAAGAATTTTTTTCCAATTGCAATTTTGATCTACTTGCAATTACCAAGTAGTTGTGGGGTTAAAATATGTAGACATTGTACTGAAGCCCTTCTACTGAACTAGACAAATAATTTAGACTTTGATAAGTCAAGAATACACGTACTCTCTAAGGAAACCAGCAAAAATATAAGAGGACATTAGGGCAGTGACCCTATTCTGTATGATACTGTAATTACAGGTATATATTATACACACTTTTTAAAACCTATAGAACATACAACACAAAGAGAGAACCCTATGGAAACCATGGACTTCGGTTAATAAATATATTGGCTCATCAACTCTAACAAATGTACCGCACTAACGCAAGATGTTAATAATAGGGGAAACCGGGATTGAGGAAAGGGAGCAAATGGGAACTCATTGTGCTTTAATATTTATGTAAATCTAAAACTACTTTAAAGCATAAACTCTATTAATTTTAAAAGGTTATCCCAGTGTGAAACCAAAACAATTTAAGAGAATATAACTTCTAAATTAATAGAGAGAAAAATGGAGTGATAAAAGAAGGTAGAAAGAGGAACAGAAGCAAAACAGATAAGACAAATAGATAGCATATAGTAGGAAAATAGATGTATATCAAATATATGTTTAATGTCATCAAATATAAATAGACTAAAATTTTCAATTAAAAGCTTGTCAGATATTAATAATGATGCAATTATAATATATGCTATTTATAAGAAAGACTTCTGAAACTTCAGGACAGACTAAAGTTAAAAGTAATGAGGATAGATATGTGTACCTTTTAAACACTGACTAAAATAAATCTGGTAGAGCTGTAAAAACATTGAACAGGGTAGTTGGAGTTCATGTTATATCTCTTAATGGCAAAAAGTTCAATTTACTAGAAAGATGTAAAAATTCTAAATTAACTTCCACCTAATAGCATAGCCTCGACTACATAGACACAGCATAAATGGACAGAACTATAGGAGATGAGGTAAATTTACAATTATATTGGAAGACTTGAACAACTCTTTAGCAAATGTGACCCAATGGATATATTTAGAATACTCTCCAATAATTACAGAATAAATATTTTTCAACTCCAATAAGTCATTCACAAGTTAATCATATGCTGCATCATGAAGCAAGTCAACACATTTCAAAGTTTTGAAATCTTGTTCTGAGTAAAGTGCGATTGACATTGAAGTCATTAACCAAAGGGCACCTAGAAAATCTGAGATCTGATAATTTCTATAAATAATCTAATGTCCAAAAATCCAAAGGTTGAAAAAGAAATCTATTTTGATTTCTTCTATTTTGAACTAAATAAAGTGAAAGTAGCACATACTTAAATTTATGTGAGAAAACCTTAAATGTATATATTATATATAAAAAAGGAAGATCTGCTTCCCAATATGCCAGAGTAATGCACTTAAAAAATAAATCATGCCAATAACAGCTGTACAATAGAAACAAAACAAAATCTTCCCCATGCTAAAAGACAAAAACCAAATCAAACCAAACAAAGAAACCCCTGCAACAACCAGAGGGTTCTGTCTAAGCAAAGACAGGCAGATTTAGGAGAAGAGTAAAAGCTTGGAGCCACTGACCAAATATGAAATGAATTCCTCATTATTTATAACTTTGATCCAATGGCAGTCACAGCCATAAGGATGTCTAAAACTCACAGAAATGCCTAAAACTCTGATAGAAAGCCCACCGTCTTTCAGGATGAAGAAACAGGAAAAGAGCCTCACCAAATATGTCCAAATGTTGAAGAATTAGGGGAATACCTAAAGAGAGAAGGAGATTCTCTAATTCTGTGTATAAATGTTGCACAAGACTCAGACTGGCTGCTGAATCATGCACTCACAACATAGATTCAAAGCAGTGCAGCAAAAGCTTAAAGAACTCACCTGAGCTGTGACCATCAACCCCACAAGGCAAGAGAATTCTTACAAATTGAATCTAACCATGTTAACTGCCAGAAAACATAATATTCACAATGTCCAGGATACAATCTAAAATTATTTTTCCATCTGTATTCATCAGAAATATGTACCTGCAGTTTTCTTGTGTTTTGTCTGGCTTTGGTATCAGGATAATGCTAGCCTTGGTGTCATGCATTCGGAAGTGTTCCCTCTTCTTCAATTTTTTGGAAGAGTTTGAGAAGGATTCATGTAAATTCTTTAAATGTTTGATAGAGTTCACCAGGAAGCCACCTGGTCCTGGGCTTTCTTTGTTGGAAGGGTTTTGATTACTGATTCAGTCTCTATAGTAGTTATAGGTCATTCAGTCTTTCTGTTTTTTCATGATTAAGTCTTGGTAGATTTCTAGGAATTTATCCATCTCTTCTAGGTTATCCAGTTTGTTGGCATTTAATGAATCACTCGTTCTAGTCTCATATGATACTTTTCATGTCTCTTCTTTTACTTCTGATTTTATTTGAGTCCTCTCTCAGTTTGTCTTAGTCTAGTTAATGGTCTGTCAATTTTGTTTACCTTTTAAAAAAACCAACTTTTACTTTCATTTTCTTATTGCTTTTCTACTTTATTTATTTATACTCTAATTTTTATTTTGTTCTGCTAATTTTGGGCTTAGTTTGTACTTTTTCTGGCTCCTTGAGGTATAAAATTAGGTTGTTTAATTGAAATCTGTCTTCTTTTTTAATGTGTTTATTGCTATGAACTCTTTTCAAATTCTTTTTGATGCATTCAATAAATTTTGATATGTTGTGTTGTTATTTTCACTTATCTTGAGGTATTTTTAATTTCCTTCTTTTATTTATTCTTTGATGCAATGGTTGTTCAAAAGTGAAAAGGAAGAAGTAAAATTTTCCATTTGCAAATGACATGATCTTATAAAAAGCCCTAAATACTTAATTTTAAAAAACCTGATAGAACTAATAAATGAATTAAGTGAAGTTGTAGAATACAAAATTAACATACAAAAATCAGTTGCATTTCTATACACTAATAATAAACTCTCCAGAAAGGAAATAGTAAAACAATACCATTTGTAATAGCACCAAAAAGAATAAAACATTTGGGAATGAACTTAATCAATAAAGTTAAAGACTTGTATATTGAAAACCATAAAATATTTATGAAAGAAATTAAATAAGACACAAACAAATGGAAAGACAGCCAATGTTCATTAACTGGAAGAATTAATATTGTTAAAATGTCCATACTACTCAAAACAAACTACAGATTCAATACCATCCTTGTCAAAAACCCAATGGCATTTCTTTTACAGAAGTAGAAAAAATTTTAAAATTTATATGGAACCACAAAATACCCTGAATAGCCAAGAAAGAAAACAAAGATGGAGAAAGAAGAACAAAGATGGAGGCATCATGTTTCCTTATTTCAAAATATATTACAAGCTATAGTAATCAATACAGTATGGTACTGGCATAAAGACAGGCATACAGGCTAGTAGAACAGAATAGAGAGCTAAGAAATAAATTCATCCACACATGGTCAACTGGTTTTCAACAGCAATGCCAAGAATACACAAGAGGGAAAACATAGTCTCTTCAAAAAATGGTGCTGGGGAAACTAAATATCTACATGAAAAAGAATAAAATTGGACCCTTATCTTATGCCATAGACAAAAATCAACACAATGGATTAAAGACTTAAACATAAGACATGAAACTGTAAAATTCCTAGAAAATAACAAGGGGAAAGATTCACGCATGACATTGGTTTTGGCAATGATTTAATGGATAAACCACTTAAAGCTTAGGCAACAAAAACAAATAACCAAGTGGACTACATCAAAGTAAAAATCTTCACAGCAAAGGAAACCATCATCAGAATGTATAGGTCATCTACTGAATGGGAGAAAATATTTGCAAATGATATATTTGATAGGGGATCAATCCCCCAAATACATGAGGAACTCCTACATCTCAACAGTAAAAAAACTAATAACCTAATTAAAATATGGGCTAAAGACTTGACTACATATTTCCCCAAAGAAGGCATGCAAATGGCCAACAGATATACTCATATGAAAAAATGCTCAATGTCACTAAATTTGAAATACAAATCAAAACCATAATGAGATATCACCTCACATCTGTTAAGATGGTTTTTATCAACAACGAAATTATAACAAATATAGTTGAGGATGTGGAGAAAGTGGAACCTTTGTACTTTGCTGGTGGGAATGCAAAATAGTGTAGCCACTATGGGAAATAGTACAGAGGTCCCTCAAAAATTTAAAGGAAAACTGCATGTCTATTTATCCCGAAGAACTGAAATTAGGATCTTGATGAGATATTAGCACTCCGGTGTTCATTGCAGCACTATTCATAACAGCCAAAATGTGGTAACAATCTAAATGTCAACCAATAAGTGAATGGATGAAGAGAATGTGGTATATACATACAACTGAATATTATTCAGCCTTTAAAAATAAGAAAATTCTGGAATATGTGACAACATAGATGAATGAAGATGTTATGCTAAGTGAAAGAAGCCAGTCACAGGAAGACAAATGCTACATCATCCCACTTACATAGCATGATGTTTCAGTTAAGCAAGATAAATAAGCTCTAGAGATCTGTACATTGTAGCGATAGTCAACAATAATGTATTGTACACTTAAAAATTTGTTAAGAGGATAGACATCATGTTAAATGTTCTTATCACGATAAAATTTAAAAAATAAATGTAAAAAACTATCAACATATGCCAACTCCAAGATGATCTGATGTTGAGATTATCAGACAAGCATTTTAAAGCAGCCATTGCAACTATGCTCAATAAAGTAAAGGAAAATACACTGGAAATGAAAGAAAACATCAGCAAAATGAAAATGGAACCAACTGTATGGGAAAACATGTTTGCCAACAATGCCTCGGACAAGGGTTTGATCTCCAAAATGTATAAAGAACTCATAGAACTCAACACCAGAAAGACAAACAATCCAATTAAAAAATGGACAAAGGACCTGAACAGACGCTTCTCCAGGGAGGCATACAGAAGGCACAAAGACATATGAAAGAATGCTCAACATCATTAGTCATCAGAGAGATGAAAATTAAAACCACAATGAAATAGCACCTCACACCCATCAGAATGGTCATCATTAACAAATGAACAAATAAAAAGTGCTGGTGAGGATGTGGAGAAAAGGGAACCCCAGTGCGCTGTTGGTGGGAATGCAGACTGGTGCAGCCGCTGTGGAAAACAGTATGGAATTTCCTCAAAAAATTAAAAATAGAACTGTCTTTTGACCCAGCGATTCTACTGCTGGGAATATACCGTAAGAATCTTGAATCATCAATTCAAAAGAACTTATGCACCCCTGTGTTCATAGCAGCATTATTTACAATAGCCAAATGCTGGAAACAGCCTAAGTGACCATCGGTAAATGAGTGGATCAAAAAACTGTGGCACATTTACACAAGAGAATACTACACAGCAGAAAGAAAGAAGGAATTCCTACCTTTTGCTACAGCGTGGATAGAACTGGAGAGTATTATACTAAGTGAAATAAGCCAGGCAGTAAAAGGCAAATACCATATGATCTCACCTATAAGTGGAACCTAATGAAGAAAACAAATAAGCAAAATAGAACCAGAGGCATGAAAACAAGGAACTGGCTGACAGTGACCAGAGGGCAGGGAGGAGGGGGATAATAGGGGAAAGAAGGGGAAGCATCTAGTTAAGGAACATGTATAAAGGGCCCATGGACATGGACAACAGGGTGGGGATTGGCTGTGGGAACAGTGGGAGGTGGGGTAGGGGACAGAGGTGGGGGGAAATCGGGACAACTATAATAGAACAATAATTTTAAAAAAGAAAGAAATATTAATCAACAATAACAAAAATGAACAAAAAAATGAAGCCAAGAGCTGTTTTTAAAAAAATTTTTACTGTTATTCTATTACAGTTGTCCCAATTTTTCCCCCTTTGTCCTCCATTTCTCCCTTCATGTCTGTCAATATTTGTTTTCTATATTTAGGTGCTCCTATGTTGAGTGCATAAATGTTTACAGAACTTATATCCTCCTGTTAGATTGATCCCTTTATCATTATATACTGCTCTTTGTCTCTTATCATAGCACTCGTTTTAAAGTCTATTTGGTCTGGTATAAGTACTGTTACCCCAGCTTTTTTTTTCCATTTGCATAAAATATCTTTTTCCATCCCTCTACTTTTGGTCTGTGTGTGTCTTTTGACCTGAATGGGTCTCTTGTAGCCAGTATATGTATGGGTCTGGTTTATTATTCATTCAGCCACCCCCCTTTTTTATTGGAGCATTTAGTCCATTTACATTTAATGCAATTATTAATAGTATGTAGTTATTGACATTGTATTTGTTTTCTGTTTTGTGGTTCTTCTGTGGTCTTATTCTCTTGCTCTCTTGTATGTTGATAACTTTCTATAACAATGTTTGGATTATTTTCTCTTTACATTCTGTGCATCTTGTATAAATTTTTTGGTTTGCGGTTATCATGTGCTTTTTGTTTATATCAAGTTATGTTTATAGTACTTTAATTAAAGTGCTAATTAAAGTGTTAAGTGTTAATGGTTGCTTAAGTTTGAATATATTCTAAAATCACTACAGGTTTTTACTCATCCCTCCAATGTTTATGTTTGTCATTATTTTCTATCTTGTGTGTGTGTATTTGTGTACCCCTTAATTTACTGTTGTATTTACATATGATCATCCTACTTTTGTCTATTAACTTTTGTACTTGCTTGAAAATTGGTTGATCTACTGTTATCACTAAGTGTTTACCTTTGTCAGTGAGGCCTTTTTCTTTCCTATATATTCTCATTTTTATTTTTGGTATTTTATTTCTACTTAAAGAAGCCCTTTTAACATTTCTTGTAAAGCTGGTTTAGTAGTGATGAGCTTTACTTTTTCTTGTCTGGGAGGCTATCTCTCCTTCAGTACTAAATTATAACCTTGCTGGTTGGAGTAACCTTGGTTGTAGGGTTTTGTCTTTCATCACTTTGAATATTTCTTGCTAGTCCCTTCTGGCCAGCAAAGTTTCTGTAGAAAGATCTGCATATAGTTTTATGGGAACTTCCTTATATCTAATTAGCTAATTTTTCTCTTGCTACTTTTAAAATTCTCTTTTTGACTTTAACTTTTAATTATGATATGTCTTGGTATAGTTGTCTTTGGGTTCACCTTGTTTGGGACTGTCTGTGCTTCCTGGACTTGTATGTCCATTTCCTTTGCCAAGTTAGAGAAGTTTTCAGTTATTATTTCTTCAAATAGATCTTCAATTCCTTTTTTCTCTCTTTTCCTCTAGGATCCCATATAATGTAAATGTTGTTATACTTGATGCTGTCCCATAATTTTAATAAATACTATTCTCATTTTAAAAATTGTTTCTTTTTGCTGTTCCAGTTGGGTGTTTTCCACTATGTTGTCTTCCAGATCACTGATGCAATTATTTGCTTCATCTAATCTATTGTTGATTCCCTCTAGTATATTTTTTATTGTATTCAGTTCTGACAGATTCTTTTTTATGTTTAATATAAACTGTTTAATGTTTTCTATCTTTGTGTTGAAGCTCTCACTGATATCTTTTCTTCTATCAAGTTAATTAAGCATCCTTTGAACTCTTTATCTAGTAGATTACATGTCTCCATTTTGTTTAGTTCTTTTTCTGGAGTTTTGTCCTGTTCTTTCATTTCTGTAGCTTGACAAATGATTCTAAATACCGGCATGGCAATGCACAAGCTTAAGGACATCCAATATATTTTAAAGAATAAGATGAGAGGACTTATTCTTATAGATATTAAGATTTTTTGTAATTCATACTAGTTCAAACAGTCTCATATTATAGAAAGGATAGGCAAATATACAATAAGAATCAAATAAAGAGTGAGGTAGAAGATATGATCTTTTAAAAATATTTTTCCTTTATTTTTATTTTTGAGAGTATTACAGATGTTCCCATCTTCCTTTCTTCTTCCTTTACCCAGCCCCTACTCCCCCTTCCCTCTGGCTATCACCACAGTGTTGTCTCTGTCTATGAGTTATGCATATACATTCTTTGGCTAATCCCCTTACTTTCTTCTTCTTCTTCTTCTTTTTTTTTTTTTTTAAATAAAAGGTGCTTAGTCAGTTGGATATCTACTTGGAAAAAAAATGAAACGACACCACCTCTCATCCTATACAAAATCAATTCCAGGTAGAGGAGATATAAATGTAAAAGGCAACAAACAAATGTAACACCTCCCCAATAAAATCCCACAAACAAACTTCTACAGATAATATAGGGGACTATGGTTAGGAGCTGTGACTAAGGAGAGACTTCTAAAACAGGACACCGGGAATACTAATCATGAGTAAAAAGATTGTTAAAGTTGACTGTATCAAAATTAAGAATATCTGTTTATCAAAAAATACCTTTAAGAGATAAAAAGAGATAAAAAGGGAAGGCACAGAGTGGAATAAGAGCTGTAACAAACACAATCAACAAAGAGCTCAAAACCAAAATATATAGAAAACTGTTACAAGTGAGTAAAAAATAAGACTAACAATACAATAGAAAAAGAAGTACTTCCCAATAACTAATAAACAAATGAAAAGATATGTAACTACTTTACTAATTGGGAAAAATTATTGAAACTGCAATGACATTATTTGATGGATAACCATCTATCAAAATGGCTAATGCTAAAAAGACTGATCATACTAAGTGTTAGACATAGTCTAGGTAAGGGTGTAAAACAATGAGAACTCTAATATACACTTCTGTTGGGAGTACAAATTGGTATAATCACATTGGAAAATTGTTTGAAATAATCTACTAGGGCTGAGCAAACCCCTACCTTACGATCCAGCAATCACTCTCAGGGTATGTACTTAGGAGAAGTGTGTGTGTACATGCAAAAAGAGATACATACACGAAGGTTCTTAGGAAAATTTGTGTTGCTATAGTGCCAAGCTGGAAACAACATGGATGTTCATGTATATCATAGAATGGATAAATTATGGCATTTCATACAATGAATACTATATGGTGATGAAAATGAGCTTCAGCTACTCATAACAGTATGGATTAATCTCACGGACATAATTTTGAGCAAAACAAACTAGACACAAATGAATACCTACCATATAGTTTCAGTATATAAAGTTGAAAAGGCTGAAAAATCTAAACAAAAGTTCGTCATGATTCATGTTTTGTGGTAAAATTTTAAAGAGAAATGAGGAAGTCAATATCAAAAGTGTCAGAATAATAGTCCCTTTGTGGGAAGTAATAACTGAGGGGAAAAAGGGGGGTTTCTGGGATGCTAGCAATCTTTTAATTTTTAAAATTTGAATGGTAGTTACAGGTTTGCTCATTTCATGATAATTCACCATATTGTACATGTTTTGTTTTACATAGGCGTGTGTGCTATATTTATAGTAAAAAGAATAAAAAGATTGTTGTTTTCTACCATTTCATACCTGGCATAGCATAAAACTCAGTGGATCCTCTGGCCTTTCATAGACTAAGTTTTCGGTGATCTGCTGAGAGAGCACAGACATCCCATTGTGGGTCTGAGCTGAGGTTAATGTGGTCAGGTTATGTCTGAAGCAGTGCTCTGCACTGACCTAACATGTACCAGACCATTTTAAACAAATTTATATATGTCTACAAAATGACAACTTACTTTCTTACTACTGATAAAATTAGGCAAACTAAGGTAAAATTTGGAGGACTAAAAATTTAGTAATAAGTAGAAATAGATATTTCTCTGGTTTCCAAGATCAAATAGGTAGTGAGAAAGTTCTAGAGAAAGTTTTTGTTTTGAGAACTATGATTTTGCTAGGCTGAAAAATTAACATTATTTTCTGTGAGGAATAGTCAGAGAAAAGTATTTTGAGTAAAATTTTAAAAATACTATGTGATTTAACATAGAGCCTTCCTTCTGAGGCATTTGATGCTAAAAGGTAAAAATTATGTTCACTGTTTCTAATAATAAATGAAAAAGCATATATAAAACTTCAGAGATTCACTACCATATGTTTTTTAGTGTTGAAAAGCCCTCCAAAAATTATAATAAGTTAAATAGAACTCTTGTTTGTAAGGATGGGGTAGATTTTAGGTATAAAATATTCAAGGTCTGTTTAATGTATCCATACCAGTTATATATTCCATATGTTTCTATTGAATACTTATTTGATAACTAATTTTTCTTATAACAATGTTGAATGCATAAGCATTGTTTTTCCTTGACAGATGAAGAACATTATTTGTAGAATGATTAGAATTCTACTTTTTTCAACAATTTTCATCCTTCAGTTTAATAATTAGTTGTTCTTTGATTATAACCAGAAAACCCAGCCATAAGTGCTCTCCCACAAAATGACATTTTAACAAAGAAAAGACATTGAGCAGAGTTAATGAATTATCACTTATCCTTATTTTATATGAGGAAACGGAGATTTACAGAAGCTATGTAATTTTCCCCAAATAACAAAGGTGAAAAGTGGCCAAGTTGGGTTGGAGCCTTGGGCTAAATTTGCAAAGCGTGTGCTCTTTCTCCTGTACCTTACTTCTTTAAACTTAAGTTTCAATGTTTTCATTTGAGATGGGACATTCTTATTTTACAACTTTCTAACCACAGAATACTTCATATACTCATGTATTATATATGAATATGTACCTTGCTTGGTAATAATATTAACATAAAAATAAACATGTCAGGTAAGCAAAAGCAAGAATAACCTACCAAACAACAAATATGTTATAAATGCGATAATCTCTTGTAATTCTATTTTGGCCAAAGACATCATAGTTTAAAGAAGTTTCCAGCCCCAAATCCTAAGGTCAGTAAGATTCAAAATTTCAAGAATTAGAAGCAATTCTTAACTACTCCCCCACCCCCCACCAAAGGATGTGGTTTCTTAGATGATCACAGGGTGGTTATCTTTTGAAAGTATTATATTCTGCCTGGAAAGCCTTTGTCTTTCCTTTTCAATGTCCATATTTTGTCCTTCCTTCCTCATCTGGCTCAAACTTTAACTCTTGGCCAAGTTTTCTCTATCAGTCATTCTACCTGATCCCTCTGAATGGCTTCATAGCATGGTAAGTATCACCCATTTGGTGTTTATCATTTACTGCTTTTGGTTATTACATCTTACTGACTTCTCAGTGAGAGCATATCCTTTTTATAGCAAAGGAACCTTTCTTGTGCCACATGAAATCCAGGTCGAAGTTTATTTTTTATATAATAATTACTAAAAAACTCACAATTAAAAAAAGAGAGCGAGAGGTTTACCTGGAATATTTGCAGAATGTGGTGTTTTTCCACGTATTGTAGTGAAACTTGATAAGGATCTTGATACACCATAGAAGGAAGCAGCCTCCTACGGCTTCTGTTGTGAGCATGATAACTCTTCCCTTCTTGGTATTCTGAAATATCCTGAAATGGAAATACCACCCCCCCAAAGTCTTTAATAAATCATAAAACCCCCAGAAGTTTTGTTCTTATTTTTGCTGTTACCAGTGGGATCCAGTGATGATGGGGTCTGAACACCAGGAGGCGGAGGAAAGACATGTTATTGTGAGAGCCCTGGCTGATCTTCCAAGCAATATAATGCACCTCGAGTCCTGGGAGTTACCCGAGGCTTCTCCAATCTACTTCAAATACTTTTCCCTTCACAGGGATTTCCAGTTTACTCCAAACTCCTTACCTTTGGTATAAGCCCAGAGAGGGGAAAATGACTAAATGTTTTACAGTTAGCAGTCACATCAGGACTTGAAACCCAGGTCTCCTGAATGCTGGTTCATTGATCCTTCCTGAATGGCCTTAGGGTAGCAGAGAAAGCAACACATCTCTATATATCCCACCCTTCTCCTGTCCTTCCTGAATCCTATAGGTCACATATATCACAATGTGTTGGTTTATTCCTCATCCTGATTCAACCTGTGTCCACCCTCCACTCCCCACACCACCACCACAGGCCCCTGGCTTGGCCTCCAACCTCCCAGGTGGGTATCAAATGCCCTCTTAACCTACAGGCTTGGTCACTGTGGCTTGAGTTTTTTCTTGACTGATGATATAGTCCAATTGGGTTGAGATGGTGGGGAATCTTGGGGAAAAGCCTTGGCCTTTTGCTTGGAAATTACTGATGTATCTGGTATCAAGTGAGCTGAATGACTGCAGAAAGCTTGCACTTTCAGTGTCAGTTACACTTGAAATCTTGGAATCACTGAGGTCTGTCTGGCTAGTCTCAAATTTGCAGGGCTGTACTCTGAAGTCAACCTCTTTGTCCTCCTTGCGGGTAAATATTCTGTCATCATCCTGGTGGTTACTTTTTCCACTGTCAAACTGGTTGTCTTCTATGTCATCATCGTCTTCATTCATTAAGTGATCAGACTCGTCAGATTCACTGTAGACACGCTTATCAGCTGTAGGATGATGAGTACTGCTGCCGGCTTTGTCAGCAACCTGGCGTTCAGCTAGTTCAGTAGCTTCATCATGCACTTTGTGGTGAGTCTTTACAGATGTTTTATAGCCACTTTGCTCAGACAATCTATGGTCAATCTGTTCATAAGGTTTTCGTTCAACCAGACCAGACAATCTGCTGTCAACCTGTTCAGAAGCCCTTCGGTCAGCCTGGCCAGACATTCTGCGGTCGGCCTGTTCATAAGTTCTTCGTTTAGCTTGACCGGACAATCTGCGGTCAGTGTGTTCAGAGGTTCTTCGTTCATGTAGAACAGGCATCTGGTTGTCAGTCTGTTCAGATTCGACATGATCAGCTTGGTGAAAAGCCTTGCTGTCTGTCTGTTCAGACAGTGTTTGGTCAACCTTATCAGTTGCTCTAGGATCAGCAACATTATCATGGCTGGATGGTCTGAGGTCGGCCTGATTATGTGTTCTGTGCCAGTTGGGTTCAGGTACAGTATGGTCTGCTTGGCCAAATATGGTGGGTTCAGTCTGGTTAGATTCCCTTTGGTCAGCCTGGTTAGCTGTTCTGTGATCATACTGGTTATCTGCCTCCTTTTTGGGCAGGTTCTTCCTGTTGTCTCCCTGGCGATCTGTGTGGCTGTCATTTGGGGACCTAGCTGTGCTTTCAGGTTCCAAGGAACCCCCCGCAGCCGCTTCTGGAGGCTCTTCCATTTCCTGCTTGGTCTCAGTTGCCAGAGGCTGTGGGTGGGGCCAGGCTGGGTTGTCTAGGCGACCTTAGGGGAACGCAGGACAATGCCTGCGGGCTTTGTGCCGGCCTCCGGGGGCACAGGATTTTCCTTCCTTCCTTTCTTCCGGGAGCTTGGGCGGTTTCCTTGGGGATGATCTGGGCTCCCGCCCAGCTCCAGCTCTGGGCACAATCGGGAGACATCTTCCGCTAATATGCAAAGTGAACGCCCTTGTCTTGAGAATAGGTGATGACCACACGCTAGCATCGCCACTGCCCAGCAGTTAGAACTCAGGGCTCTGTGGATCGGTGCCTCAGAGCCGTGGCCTCCTCATTTTATTGCGAAAGTTCACAGCGGTGCATGCTAAAGAGGATTGTCGGGTACTACTCTTCTAATCCACGGCACAATGTTAGGCGATGAGCACCGCGCAACCACAGGAGGGCAGCATACCTGAACAGAGGTGGCTATTGCCAGTCAAATCCAATCTAATCTTCCTCTGCCATTGACTTGTCTAATCACTGTTGTCTCCCACGGCTGCTGGGCACTGCGCTAGTAAACAGTCCTGCAAAAAGGTATTTATTCTTCTTTAGACTCTAATTGGTACCGTGGTGATGCAGCCAAATTATTTCAGTTTGGCTTTTTTTAAATCCACGCTAGAGGATATGTTTATCGAAAGAGAGAGAGAGAGAGAGAGAGAGAGATATGAGACAGAAACATTGATGGGTAGCCTCCCATACACAACCCGACCGGAGATCAAACTTGCAATCTTTTGGTGTACAGGATAACGCTCCAACCCACCCAAGGCTTTGGTTCCAGCCAAACCTCAAAAGTCAGGAAAGTAATTTTATTAAGATGTAAAGGAAAGTAATTTTATTAAGGTGCTAGTAACCTGGAAGATGGGGGACTCACCCCAAAACCCACCTCCACATCTCAGGCGTTCTGGCTAGTTTACATAGGGGAACCATGGAAAGAGGGGGATGAAGGAATTTCTGACGATATGCATTTTCTCAGCTCTGCTCTTGGGTGGTTTCAGTGTTATCTCCTGTGTGTGTTATCAGGTAGTTTCACTGCTCTATCCACAGTTTCACTGCTGATATCTGGGAACAGGACTTGCAGGCAGCGTTTCTGCTGGTTCTGATAGCAGTCACTGACACTTGCCCAATTTCTTGTGGTCAGGGTCATTCATTGGTTAAGCAGGAGCTGCAACTACTGATGTCTATAAAATACTTATATGGAAAATTTTAATATATGAATCTTCTATGAGTTTGTTAGTATGGGGTATTCTATAATTACCACTTGATTAGTATATTATACTTATTTCAATCACTATTACATTTCCTCACAACAAAGAGTGTAGAGAGGAGAATTTTGCTTCCCATCCAACTCCTTGGCAGTTCATTGCTTCAGGATCATCCTCTTTTCTGTCTCAAGGGACAGCCGAGCAGCTGTTTCCCATCCCCTCTTAGAAGTGCTGTCCTGGTTGTGGGAAATCAAGCCCCGCGGTGTTTTGCTGATTTATACATACATATCTGGCTGGAAGTCTAGAGGAAGGAGAGGAGATCCAGTTAGAGTGGGTTCTAAAATCACACCATCTAATAATTTTATAGCAGAAGTAGGGGTTTGGGTTAGGAATTAGGGCTCCAGGAAGAAAGGGAGCAGGAAAGGCAGGAGAAGGAACGTTTAACAAGTGGGGAAATTTGCACTCGATGATGGTGGTTAGTGTGGTCCCGGCTTTGAGGCCTGGCCCTCCCTGTTTGAAATGGACCCGCAGGATCCACTTTAGACCGGCAGCCCCTGTACTTTCAGAAGCTGGACAGTGCAGTGGCGGTGATTTGCAAGACATTTGATTGACTCTCCTAAGGCTAAAATTACAGAGGCAAAGCAAAGGTTGGTAGTATATTGCCAGATAATCCTTTAATATGGGCTTAATTGCATTCAGTTAGTTAGAGATAAGACTTAACATCCAAAAGCAAATAGTTATGATTAAGGTGTGAGAGAAAGAGTGCCACACTTAGGAGCAGAAAGAAGAATCTAGGTACATGAAGTAAAATAATTTATGTAACAATACCTAGAACATAGTAGGTGCTCAAGATGTGTTTGTTGAACATAGATATACAAATGATCTGCCTTATTTATTTATTTAAAAATGTGTGGTTGCATTTTGTAACTTCAATGGGGCATTGGAAGAGTAGATTTCTTTTTCCATTTATAAGCTACATGTAATCATTGTAGAAAAGTAAGAAAAACAAGCATAAAGAAAAAAAATTCACTTGAGTTTCACCTGAATTAGAACCTTTATCAGCATTTTGATTTATATCCTTCTAGAATGTTCCTCAGGAAAATTATGTGTTTAATATCTACAGGTATATGTATATTTTACAAAATAGAATCAAACTGTGCAACTGTTCTCTAAGGTGCATTTTCTTCCCTTTAAAATCTTTTTTAAATTTTATTTTTCAATTACAGTTGACATACAATATTGTGTTATTTTCAGATGCACAATGCCATGATTGAGCATTTATATACCTTACGAAGTGATCACCCAGATTAAGTCTAGTGCCCATCTGATGCCATACATAGTTATTACAATATTATTGACTATATTTCCTATACTGTACTTTACATCTCATGACTAATTTTATAACTGGCAATTTGTACTTCTTAACCCCTTTCACCTTTTTCACTCATCCTCCCAATCCCCCTACCATCTGGTGACTAAATTATATACTGTATATATAAAATATATAAATTATATACACTTAACATTATGATATAAATGTTTTTCCTTCTCAATAAATGTAATCTAAATTAAAGAACACAGACTTTCGAGTCAGCCCAAATTTGTTCTAATTCTCTCTCTGCCACTTACCAGATTGCTGAGCTCGGGCAAATCTCATTGTTTCTCTGAACTTCAATTTTCTCACTGTAGATGAAAATGGGAATAATATTTCTCAGAGTTCTTGTGACAACTAAAAGAGATAATACATATAATTAGCTCATATGTGCTTCATAAACAGTAGCTATTTAATAGCTAAAATTTGCATATAATCAATTGTATGAATTTACTTAGTTCCTTTTAAAAGTGATGTATTAACCATCATTGCACTGACATTTTACAAGCTTGTTATTCCCTCCTTCCCTCCCTTCCTCTCTCCCTTCCTTCCTTCTTCCCTCCTCCGCCCACCACCCCCCTCCCCCCCCTTTATGGAAGAAAGTTGGCTAATACTTTTATTGCTTTGAGGGCGGGGGTGCTCAGGGACCCTTGGCGGGGCGGGCCTGCTTCCTCTTCACCCTGGCTGGCTTCTGGCTGCGCAGAATGGCGCTGCCCCTGGGGATGGCTGCTGTGCGCAGATCTGGGCGGTACTCGTTCCTGCGGATCGTGTGTAGGATGCTGCTCAGGCTGGCCCGGGCGTTCTTGTAGATGGTGGTCGGCACTTGGAGGTGGCCGGCTTTCTTTGGCTGGATCTCTGCTTCCTGACAGGCACCACACCTGTGCCATTGGCCGCTGGCTCCACACCCACCCTCTAGTCGTGAATCAGCCCGTTGCACCGAAAGGAGTTGCGGGCCTTCAGGTTATTGGATTCGGTGCTGTACGCCTGCTCGTTCCTTTTGATCATGACGCTGGAGTAGTCCAGGTGATCCTCCATGGCAGGTGGACAGAAGTGGTCGGAGCTGCGCTGGCCAGGGTCTCCTCTTGCTGAGGCAGCCGAAGCCGGAAAGAAGACTTTTCTTTTAAGACAAATTTTTATTGTAAAATTGCTTGGTTACGGAAATTTGTTCATTTTGATCTTTCAAAAGTACTGCATTTAAAAAAACCTTCCTGAAAAGTTGAGCCCATTTATAGCTCCGCCAGTAATATATGAAGAGGGCTATTTCCCTGCACCAACGACAATTCTGGGTATATTTTTCATTTTTGCCTACCCGATGAGTGAAAAATAGCATCTTGTTTTAACTATTATTCCTTTTTATATGTTTAATGACTTTTTGATTTCTTTTTGTGTGTGTGGATGTCCTAGTCATGCTCTTGTCTTTTGCTTAAAGATATGTAAGAGTTTCTAATAAGCATTTTAATTCTTTGTTATATAAATTGCAAATAAACTTTCCTGGCTTTTTTGCCATATACAAGTTTTATATTTTTTATTTTTATCAAATTAAATTTATTTTTATCAAATTAAATTTATTTTTCTTTTTGTTTTTTTTTTAAAAAAGATTTTATTGATTTTTAGAGAGAGGGGAAGGGAGAAAGAAAGAGAAGAAATATCAATTGGCTGTCTCTAGCACATACCCCCCACCTGGACCCACGTGCACCCCGGGCATGTGCCCCAACCGAGAATCAGACCAGCGACCCCTTGCTCTACAGAGCGACTCCCAGCTAACTGAGTCACACTGGTCAGGGGTCTTTGGAGTTTTTATCTTTGAAGTTATTCTTAAGACGACCTTCTCTGTCTCTTAAGGTTACATAAATGTTGCTCACATACTTTTTTAGTACTTTTCAGTATATGTGTATTTCCTTTTTCTTACATGAAGTTAAAACTTAAGTGCGCAGCTTGATACATTTTTCCTATGTATACATTTATGTATACACCACCAAATCAAGATGTAGAATGTTTCTGGCACTCCAGCAAGTTCCCTCATGCCCCCACTCAGTGAATACCCTTCCCAAAGTTAAGTGTTATTCTCATCACTGTTTCTATAGCTTAGTTTTTCTGGCTTTCGAACGTCACACAGTATGACTATTGTTATAGCCACTTTTAGTTAACCTTATGCCTATGAAATTCATTTATATTCCTACACGTAGCAGCAGATATTTTCCATTGTTGTGCAGTATTTTATTGTATTATACCACAATCTATCAATTCTGATGTTGGCTGACATTAGAACTGTTAAGAACTTTCTTGTACATGTCTTTCGGTGGACATAAGTGCTCATTTCTCTTGGGATATACCAGATTATGGGATTCCTGCGTCACAGAACAGGCTTATGTTTGCCTTTAGTGAGTACTGCCAAGTCTTCCAAAACGGCAGCGCCGTTTTACACCCTCACCAGCAACATATAAAGTGTTCGAGTTATTCTACATACTTGCCAATTCGCTGTTGGCTGTCCTGTTGGATTGGTCCTCGTTGGGATTTTTATTTGTTTTCCCCTTATGGCTAATGATGTTGAGCACCTTTGCAGATGCTTATTGGCCAACTGAATATCTTTTTTTATGAAGTACTCGTTCACATTTTTTTACCTATTTTTATATTGGATTTGTCTTTTTCTAATTGATTTGTAGGACTTCTTTATGTAGCATGATTGTATGTGTATGTATTTTTTAAACATTTAAAGCTTCAATCTTTCTGTATTTTATTTTGCTATATGCTATAAGAATCTAACCTAATCTTATTTTTAAAAGGTTAGCTAGGTATTCCAATACCATGAAAAAATAATTATTTTTCCACCAATATAAAATACTAGCTTTTCTCTATACCACTCTCTAATATATACTTCAGTCTATCTCTGGACATTTCACTCCTATTTCATCAAGAAAAAAATGATCTGGTATCTCTACCATGCTATTTTTATTGTTGTACCTTGATAATACACATTAATATATCATAAAGCAAATTCCATTTCATTAGTTTTCTTTTTTTTAAATTTCTGTATTTATTTTTAGAGAGAAGGGAAGGGAGGGAGAAAGCGAGGGAGAGAAACATCAATGTGTGGTTGCCTCTCACACACCCCAACTGGGGACCTGGCCCGCAATGCAGGCAAGTGCCCTGACTAGGAATTGAACAAGGGACCCTTCATTTTGCAGGCTGGTACTCAATCCACTGAGCCACACCAGCCAGGGCTCATTAGTTTTCTTTAAAAATACTTTGTGAATACTTCATAACTTGTTCTTCCAAGTGAACTTTAGAATAATTTTGTCCAGTTCTAACAACAGCATTAAAAAACGCCTGATGGACTTTGATTGGAATTGTTTAATTTTAAGTATTGATTTGAGAAAAAAACTTCCAAGCAAAGAATGTGCGAATCTGGCTTGCAGATGTTATATGGACTGAATTGTGTTCTGCCAAAACTTGTATGTTGAAGCCCTAACTCCCAATGTAATTATCTTTGGAGATAAGGCCTTTAAAAAGGTAAGTAAGGTTAATTGAGGTCTAAGGTTGGGACCCTAACCTAATCTAACTGGTGACCTTGTAAGAAGAGGACAGAGACCGGGGAGGTATTCACAGAGAGAAAAAGCCATGTGAGGGCATAGCTGGAAGACAGCCATCTGCAAGTAAAGGAGAGAAGTCTCAGGAGAAACCAACCTGCTGACACTTTGATCTTGGACTTCTAGTCTCCAGAACTGTAAGAAAATAATTTTCTGTTGTTTTATGCTACCTAGTCTATGCTGTTTTGTTATGGAAGTCTTAGTAGGCTAATAGAGTTCTCATTGTGTTTTTTAAAAACATCTGATTCTTAGTTGTTATTTTAATATTATTGGAGAATAGAGAGGAATCTGATAATTGAGTACATTTTAAATGAGGCAATGGGGTATTTTTTAAGGTGAAATTCATTTAACTTCAAATTAGCTATTTAAAAATATATAGTTCAGGGTATAATCCCAGCAATGGAATCACTGTGTCAAAAGGCAGTTCCATTTTTAGTTTTTTGAAGAAATTCCATACTATTCTCCACAATGGCTGCACCAGTCTGCATTCCCACCAACAGTGCACTAGGGTTCCCTTTTCTCCACATCCTCGCCAGCACTTGTTTGTTGATTTGTTTATGATGGCCAATCTGACTGGTGTGAGGTGGTGCCTCATTGTGGTTTTAATTTGCATCTCTCTGATGGCTAGTGATGCTGAGCATCCTTTCATGTGTCTCTGGGCCCTGTGTATGTCCTCCTTGGAGAAGTGTCTGTTCAGGTCCTTTACCCATTTCTTAATTGGGTTGTTTGTCTTCCTGGAGTGGAGTCGTGTGAGTTCTTTATATATTTTGGAAATCAAACCCTTGTCCAAGGTATCATTGGCAAATATATATTCCCATATGGTTGGTTCCCTTTTCATGCCGCTGATGTTTTCTTTAGCCATGCAGAAGCTTCTTATTTTGATGAAGTCCCATTTGTTTATTTTTTCCTTTATGTTCCTTGTTCTAGGGGACATATCAGTGAAAATATTGCTGAGTGGAATATCTGAGATTTTCCTGCCTAAGATCTCCTCTAAGACTTTTATAGTTTCGTGACTTACATTTAAGTCTTTTAGACACCTTGAGTTTATTTTTGTGTAGGGTGTAAGTTGGCAGTCTGGAAATACCAATTCAAATGAACCTATGCACCCCAATGTTCATAGCAGCACAATTTACAATAGCCAAGGGTTGGAAGCAACCTAGGTGCCCATCAGTAAATGAGTGGATCAAAAAACTGTAGTGCATTCTACACAATGGAATACTACGCATCAGAAAGAAAGAAGGAGCTCATACCATTTGCAATAGCTTCGATGGATTTGGAGAGCACTATGCCAAGTGAAGTAAGCCAGGCAGTGAAAGACAAATAGCATATGATTTCACCTTTAAGTGGAGAGTAATCAACAGAACAAGCAGGTAAAATGTAACCAGAGACATTGAAGTGAAGAACAAACTGACAGTGAACAGAGGAGAGGGGGTGGGGATGATGGGGAGAAACAGGGGAAGAGTGGTCAAGGAACATATATGGGGGACTCATGGACAAAGCCAAGAGGGGCGTGGGATTGAGGGGTTGAGGATGGGAGGGGAAGGGGGAGTTGTGAGGGAAAATGGACAAAACAGTACTTGAACAACAATATTAGAAATAAAGAATTATAAACTGGGTATTTTTCGGCAAGTCAGGTTGCATACCTCTTCTATTTTCCATTTGAGGAGTAATTGGGGATCACAAAATTCTCATTTAAAAAATTAATAAAAGTGGTAACAACAAAAAAAACACCTAAAAATGTACAGTTCAGTAGCATCTAGAACATTAACAATGTTGCACAACCACACTTCTATCAAGTTCCAATATTATATTTCATAATCCCCAAAGAAAAACTCATATCCATTAAGCAGTTACTCTCCATTTCCCTTTCCCCAGAGTCTTTTGAACCCACAAATCTGTTTTCTGTGTTTATGGATTTACCTATTCTGGATATATTTCATATAAATGGAATCATACAATACAGGATGTTTTGTTACTGGATTTTTTTAACTTAGTATAATGTTTTTGAGGTTTATCTAATGTGGTATCATGTATTAGTATTTTATTTATTTTTATAGCTGAATAATATTCTATTGCTATGTATATACCACACTTTGTTTATCAATTCTTCTGTTGATGGCCATTTGTGTTGTTTTTACCTTTGACTATTGTGAATACTTTTGGTATGAACATTAGTGTGCAAATATTTGAGCTCTTGTTTTCAATTCTTTGGAATCCTTATGGCTAATTTGCTGAATCACGGTAATTCTATGTTTAACTTTTGAGAAACTAACAGATTGTTTTCCACAGCAGCTGCACCATTTTATAGTCCCCCAGCAGTGCATGAGGTTTCCCATCTCCACATATCATGACCAATATCTGTTATTTTCCATGTTTCAATTATAGCTGTGATACTGAGTGTGAAGTGCTCTCTCTTTGTGGTTTTGATTCCTTAATGACTAAGAATGTTTATGTGTGCTTATTGGTCATTTTTCTTTGGAGAAATGTCTGGTTAAGTCCTTTGTCCATTTTTTTTTCTGAGTTGTTTGTGTTTTGGAGGTTTTAAGAATTCTTTATATATTCTTTATACTAGATCCTTATCATATATATAATTTGTAAATATATTCACCCATGGCCTTTCATGATGATATCTTTTGATACAGTTTTAAATTTTGATGAATTCCAGTTTATCTTCTTTTTCTCTTTTGTTGCTTGTACCGTTGGTGAGGTATTTAAGAAACTATCCTCTAATCCAAGGTAATGAAGAGTTAGACCTGTGTTTCCTTCTAAGAAGTTTATGGTTTTAGCTTTTATATTTATGTTTTTGGATATATTTTGAGTTAATTTTTGTATGTGGTATGAGGTAGGGAGTCCAACTTCAATCTTTTGCATGTGGATATCCAGTTGTTTCAGCACCTTTTGTTGAAAAGACTATTCGTTTCCTTTGAATGGTTGGCTGCCTTTGTTAAATGTTAATTGGCCATTATATTAGTTTGCTAGAGCTGTGATAATAAAACACCACAGAATGGTGGCTTATAACAAAATAAATGTATTTTCTTACAGTTCTGGAGGCTAGAAGTCCAAGGGAAAGCATCAGCAAATTTGATCTCTCCTGAGGAGAGAATGTGGTTTGCAGAAGGCCATCTTCTGGCTGCGTCCTCACATGGTATTTCCTCTGTGCCCATGTATGCCAGGTGTCTCTAACTGTATGTCCTAATCTACCCTTTTTTTAGGGACCTCAGTCAAATTGGATTAGGGCTCACTCTAATGTCCTCACTTTTACTTAATTACCTCTTGGCACTATCTCCAAATAGGCCATAATCTGAGGTACTAGGGGTTAGAGCCTCAACATACATACACATTTGAGGGGGGCACAATTTAGTCCCTTACAGCTATAGATGTGAGGGTTTATTTCTAGAGTCTCAATTCTATTCCATTGGTCTATGTGTCTACCCTTATGTCAGTACCACACTGTTTTGATTCCTGTTGTTTCATTGTAAGTTTTGAAATTAGGAAGTATGATTTCATTAACTACTTCTTTTTAAATATTCTTTTGAATATTTAGGGCCCCATGAAGTCACATATGAATGTTAGGATTGGGTTTTCCAATTCTTCAAAAAGCTTGTCGGAATTGTGACAGAGAGTACATTGAGCCTGTAGATTGCTTTGGGTTAGCATTGCCATTTAACCAATACTAAGTCTTCTAGCTCAAGAATACTAAACTGTCCAATTTGTGAACATGGATGTTTGTTCATTTATTTATGTCTTTAATTTCTTTCAGCAGTGTTTTGTAGTTCTCGGTATGCAGGTCTTTCACATCCCCACTCCTTAGTTTAATTTATTCCTAGATATTCTTTTGGATGCTAAATGAAATTTTTTAAATTTCATTTTTTTGGATTGTTCATTGGTAATATATAGAAATACAGCTATTTTTTGTAAGTTGATCTTGTATCATGTAACTGCTGAATTTGCTTATTATTTCTAATAGTTTTTTTAAAAGGATTTTCTGTATGTGAAATAATTTCATCTGTGAGTAGGGATGGTTTTATTCTTCTTTTTCCATGTGGATGCTTTTGATTATTTATTTATTTATTTCAATTACCCTAACCTAGAACTTCCAGGACAATAGTGAATAGAAATGGTGAAAATGGGCATCCTTGTCTTATTCTTGATCGTAAGTGGAAGGTTTTTACTATTGAGTAGGATATGGGTTCTTTATCAATTGAGGAAGTGCTCTTCTGTTTCTCATTTTCTGAGTGTTTTTATCATGAAAATGTGTTGGATTGTTAAAGTTGATTTTTAATGCAGTAATTGAGATGAGTAGGTGGTTTTTTCCCTCCTTCATTCTGTTACTTTGGTGTATTACACTGATTGGTTTTTGTGTGGTGAACCACCCTATATTCCTAGGACCAATCCTGCTTGGTCATAGAGTGTGATGCTTTTAATATGCTTCAGATTTAGTTAGCTAGTATTTTGTTGAAGATTTTTGCATCTATGTTCATCAGAGATATTAGTCTGTAGTTTTCTTTTTTGTTATGTCTTTGCCTGGTTTTGCTATCAGGGTAATGCTGGCTCATGAGTTAAAAAGTGTTCCCTTCTCTTTTATTCTTTGGAAGAGTTTGAGAAGGATTTGTGTTAATTTTTCTGTAAATAATGGGTAGCATTCATCAGTGAATTCATCCTGTTTTTTTGTTGCTGGGAGGTTTTGATTGCTGATTCAATCTATTTATGTGTCACAGGTTTGTTGAGATTTTCTATTTCTTTTTGAATCAGTTTTGGTGGTATATGTATTTCTAGGAATTTGTCTATTTAATATAGGTTATCTAAATATTTAGCCGTACACTTGTACACAGTATTCTTTTATAAGCCTTTTTACTTGCATAAGGTTGGCAGTAACGTCCTCACTTTTATTTCTAGCTTTAGTTATTTACTATTTATCATTTTTTGTAAGTCTAGCTAAAGATTTGTTAATTTGTTGATTTTCGCAAGGAACCAGCTTTTTGTTTTGCTGATATTCTCTTATTTTTCTAGACGCTATTTGATTGATCTCTCTGCTCTGTTCTTTAGAGTAGAATTTCTTCCCTTCTAGGTTTGGGTTTAGTTTGCTCTTTTTTTTTTTTTTTAAGATTTTATTTATTTTATTTTTAGATAGAGGGGAGGGAAGGGAGAAAGAGAGGGAGAGAAACATCAACATGTGGTTGGTTGCCTCTCTTGCATCCCCTACTGGGGACCTGGCCCTCAACCCAGGCAGGTGCCTTGACTGGGGATCCAACTGGTGGCCCTCTGGTTTGCAGACCGACGTTGAATCCACTGAGCTACACCAGTTGGGGCTGCTCTTTTCTTTATAGTTCTCTAAGGTCGTATAGTTCTTTAGGGTGTGAAATGATATATTTTAGGCCTTTTTAAAAAAAAGAAATATAGACATTTACAGCTATAAATTTTCTTCTGAGCATTGCATTTGCCACATTCTATAAGCTTGGTATGTGGTGTTTTCATTTTCGTCCATCTCAAAGTGTTACATTTCTCTTGTAATACTTCTTTGTCCCATTGTTACTTAAAAATGGGCTGTTTAATTTCCAGATATTTGTGAATTTTCCAGTTTTCTTTCTGTTACTTATTTCTAACTTCATTCCTCTGTGCTTAGAGAAGATCCTTTGTATGTTTTCAGTCTTTTGCAATTAATTAAGACTTATTCTGTGGCCTAACATGTGGTGCCTCTGAAAATAGGGGTTATGATCCCACACTGCAAACAGGGGCTGTTAACTCAAAACGGCTGCTTAGTTGGAAGTGGGGGAGCGAGGACAAGTAAAAATGCTGCCGTGCTTTCCTGCTGTTTTCATGTTGATCTTTTCTTGACTCAGCATTTTCCTGGTTGCCGTAAATCTTTGTCTGTTTTCCAGAATTTCAACAGAGTTGACAGTTTTTGTTCATTTTTTCATTGCTTCTGTGAAAGGATGGGGCTCTGGAGCTACCTATTCTGCATTTTCACTGATGATACACCCCAGCTGCCCCTCCTCCTATTAATATTTTCAAAATGGAACATGGTACATCCACATCAGATTTCCAGCTTCTTTTGAAGAATTGGAAAATCTGTCAACACGGGGCCTGCAGTTACACACCTTAAGCATTGCCTGGTGAGGAACAGTTGCCCAGTTCGGGCAGGACATACATTCTTCAGTTTCCCTACATTTCCTTCCTGCCCTTTGATCATTTAAATTACGTGGTTGGTTCCTTCACCCATTTTAATTTTCAATCTCTTTAGCATTATATAGTAACTTAGTACCCAGGCTTTGAGCCAGACAAAGCTGGATCTGAATGTTCTCACCATTTAAAGGCTGTGTATCCTTAGGCAAGTGACCTGTCCTCTGTGATCTTTGGTGTCTTTACCTGTAAATGAAGATAAACATAACTACTCAATGGAGTGGCTGACAAATTTATGCCTAACATTCAGGAAGTAAATAGTAGTTGTTATGAGTTTTCATGTAAATTTATTAAAGCCATCTTTTGTGCCCCTTGCTAATGTTTGGAATTTTTTATGTTGAGTATATTTGTTTGAAAAGGTTAATCTTATGTAATTTATGAGTTTTATTGATGTCAATTGGATCTTTTTTCCTAATATATTTTCTAAATGGCTAAAAGGGTAGCCCTGACTGGTGTGGCTTAGTTGGTTGGGCATCACCCTGCAGAGCAAAGGGAGGGTCGCTGGTTTAGTTCCCAGTCAGGGCACATGCCTGGGTTGCAAGTTTGGCCTCTAGTTGGAGCAACTGATCGATGTTTCTCTCTCACATTGATGTTTCCCTTCCTCTCTTTCTCCCTCCCTTCCCCTCTCTTTAAAAATAAGTAAATAAAATATTTTTAACAAAAAAAATAAATGGCTAAGGCTAATATGTAGGAAAGGCAATAATTTTTGTTTTTCTTTTATCACGCCATCTTTTTTACTTTATTAGATTAAAGATTCTCAGATTAATTTGATTTCCTTAATAGACAATGGTAATGATAAATTTTCCTCTCCTTTATAATATTTATACCTCTTGTTCTTTTCATTTTCTAATATTGAACAGGACTGCCAAACAATGTTTAACAATTATGAAGATTACAGATGTCTTCATTTTATTTCTGAGGTAATGAGGACGTTCCATTAAGTACAATGCTTAGCTTTGATCTCTGATATATACATAAGGAAATATATATATGTGTGTGTGTGTGTGTGTGTGTATGTTTTTTCTGTTTATGTTTTACAAAGGGTTTTAATTGTTTTTTGAACTTTATGAAATAATTTGTAGCATCTATTGAAATATGATTGCCTCTATCAATTTGTTCATGTAGTTACATTAATAGATTTTTAAATATTAAATCGGTTATCTATTCCGTGAAAACAGGGCCACATACTAAAGCTGACAAACCCAGGGGAGGCCTGCATGGTGGTTCTTATAAACTCAGAGGCAGAAAGTAACTACACAGGATGGTCTGATGTTAAAACTTTCTAACTGAAAGCAAGCCATGGTGGACAGTCATGTCCTAGGCCAGCATCTTCTGTGATGAAGGTCAGTCTTTACCTTTACTGGGTCTGACTACTGTCTTTTTCTACTGGAATGCCAAAAAAAGCACTGTGTAAATCTAGTACTAAAAAATATTGGCAATCCACAGGAATGGCTGGTAATAAGGTCTGTGGATTTGGAACCATAAGATGTCTGAGAATAACTACTTTATTTATAGCTATGAGATTCTGTACAAATCTTCATCCTTTCCCATTGAGTTTATTTACTGGAAGGATAGGAGAATTACAGGGGCTAATACATGGAATTATAAGCCCCTTTTAAAAAGTAATCTTGTCGATTGGGGTTAATTCCGACTTGTGCATAAGGATATTGGTGACTGAAAAAGGCCTGAAGATGTATTAGAATGTTCTGTAACAAATGTTCGGTCAGTCTCAAGATTAGTTTCCTCTTGTGGAGGTTCTTTAGAAATTATTATTTTCCCAATTGGTTCAGTATCTGATTTATTTAGTTCTAAATACATTGTTTACTTTTCCCTGGGGATATGGAAGTCTATCAAGACGCAGCTCCAGTTTCAATCCCGGGCTGCCTTCTGCACTTCCCAACCCCTCTTGGATGTCCCTCTGTTCTCTAGGGAAGGCAGGCTCTTTTGCCGGCTGTTACTTCAGTCTTCTCCCTTGGGGTTTCCTCTGACCCCTCCCTTCTTCAGGGGAGTGCAGCTTCCCATGCTTTATCAGGGCTCCCCGATTCCCCAGCAATCTGGCCAGACCCTTCTGTTACACTTCTTAAATTACTCCTTTTATGGTAATTTCAATTTTTCCTAAACTAATAGTTTTAAGGAGGAGGGGATGCTTCGTTTCTAAATCCCATTTCAGTTTTCTATAACCCTAGTTAAGGTGAACAGACTCCTTCCCAGGAGTTCCCCAACAAACCTTATTTAATAATTCCGTTGCTTTGCCCCCAGAAATCAGTAGGTATATTAATCGGAATAGGTCAGAATAGCCAGGATCACATGTCCTAACAGGTAAATTCCTTTGCGAAGCGATCAGGGTCCCAGAGAAAATTGGGGAAATCTTTAGGTACATTTTTAATTCTGTTCTAGTCCAAGGGATATATATATATATAATCATAGGTTACCCTCTGTCTGGGACTGGCTTTTTCTTGAAGGGAGTTTCTAGAATTCCTGGATTATCCTTTGCTATATTTCCAATCTCATTTTCCCTTAAGTCAGTAGGGAGTGGTAATGGAGGAGGTACAGAAGAGACAGAAGGAGGAAGAGGAAGGGAGGGGGAGGGGCAAGTCCAGACAGGGAAGCTGAGCAAAAGATATAGTAGAGGAAGGAATGGGGTGTTGGCATCTATTAGATTCAGAAGCCTTCTTTAGTTCAGAGACAGTCTCTGCAAATTCTTATTAACTTCCTTTTAAAAGAGAATTTATCTATGTTCCTTCTAGAAGCTTCTAATTTCCAGTAAAGATAAGCTTCCCATTCATGCAGTTTAATTTTGAGCCTGTTTTTTTTCTAATTTTGCGTAGAAAAAATTAAGTCAAGCATCAAAAGGGTTCCATTTTGACTATATTAAGTTGATATCTCATCTAGTTAAATCTTCCCATTTCTGTAAGTATTTGTAAGTAAGGCTTTCTATTTATTGTATATCTTCAGGAGTATTAATGGGAGTTGGGGGCTGGGAGTTTTCAGCCTTGGAGGCATGATTTCTCATAATAATTTTAGTTTTATTTTGGGGTCTGCAGAGTCTGAACAAATTTCAAGGGATATTGTGTGGTGAGTTGAAATGTGTTGCTTATGGGTTGAGCTCCAAGGGACTGTCGCCTGATTCACATCAACCTTCTTCCATGTCTGGGCTTTTCTCCCTGGCTGTCTAATACAGACATGAGGACTTGAGCGCTAAGTAACCAACCTTTATGTACACATCCCAAGATGAGTCAGTTATTTAATTGCAGTTGAGCTGGAATTCCCTGTGGGGCTTCTGCATGTCATGAAGGATGCCCTCTGACACCTCCACATAGACTCTTAGTCACCTAAGAATACCTGAGATTTGAGCTGGAGGGAGGAAGTATCCCTTTTCTTTGGAGCCTAATTAGTTCAGGCTTTCATTTATCCAGCAAAAGGTTTTGTTCATGCCCCTGGAAAGCAATTCCAATTGAAAAGACAAAGTTAAAAACCAGCCATCCATTTTTTTTCTGTCCTGAGTTATCTTGATTCTTACATTTAGCCTGAATTTGAGGATTATTTTTTAAAATACAGTTCAAATAAAGTCAGGCATCTAACATTAAAACAGAGAGGTCTGGAATTCCTAGGAAAACTCACCCAAGCTCACCAAATGCAAAGTGAGGAGCAGGTGGCTCACAATGGGCCCCCGCAGGTACCTAGTGCTAGTGTGGCCATTGGCATGGGCTGTGAAAGAATTCACAAAGAGATTAAAATGCACAAAGCAAAGTTTACTCACTTTCCAAAGGAGGAAAGGGGCTAGGCACAGAGAAATTCACCAGCACTGATAGGTTGGGACTGTGAGCATTTATTGGATTACAGAAGGTAGGGGGTTGCTCTTGTGCGGCTGCTGTGCTATTGGGAGCATTGCAACACAGGAGATTTTGGTTGGTAAGCTGCTGTTTTCTCCAATGTTAGCTTTTGCCTGCTGTTGTGAGGAGCAGTTAGTCATGTTCTGTTCTTGATTTTCCAGTAATTTTTCAGTCCTGGGGAACATAAACTCAGAAGAGGAAGATGACAGTCATGTTTAACAAGGTCATAGGCCTGCTTGGCAAATGGCACCACAATAGCAAATGGTGACAGCTTTGTCCTTTCACCTAGCATGGGTCCAGGTCTGCAAGGTCATCCTGGGTGGGCTTCTTAAGAATCCTGCCACACTACACCAAGTAAATGTCAATGTAAGAAACATTTAAATGTTTCTTTTATAAGTTTATTTGAGCCAAACTGATGGCAATTTCTGTGGAACAAAATCTCAATGGACTGAGAAAATGCTCCAGAGAATGGCAGTTTTGCACCTTATTTTATACATCACAATCAAAGGACGAGGCATAAGGCATTACATGAAATCCATTGATGATACATTAGGGGCACACAGAAAGCAAAGCTGGAAATCTCTGAGATTTCTGGTTAAAAAGTAAAACAAATAGACACATAATTCTCTTTTTAATTTGTGGGTATAAGAAAGTTAACAGTTAAAAATTAACAAGATAAAAATAATAATGAAGGGCTGTATGATCTCCCACTCTGATGGGAGATTGTGCCCCAGGGAATCTGGAAAAAGGAAATTACCGATATTACAAAGTATGTTATCATAAATGAAAAAGACAATAGACAGGCTCAATTAAGGTAAGGATTGACCTTTGTCAGGGAAGATACAGACATAGGACAAGACTACCCGCCATGACTCGCTTTTAGTTAAAAGTTTTAAGACCATCCTATGTGGTTACTTTCTGTATCTGAGCTTGTAAGGCCTGCCATGCAGGCCTCCTCTGAGCTTCTCAGGTTTAGTGTGTGGTTCCGTTTTCATCCGCAATCCTCACTTGGCTATCCTATATTTGTCTCTTAATCCAATTTTGGAATCAGTTAACGTTTTTTTTAGGATGCTTGTATTTTATTAACCAGTGACACCAGTCTTTTGTTACCCTTTCTTGTTTTATTTGTCAGGTTTTAGTAGCAGGATTATGCTGCCTTTGTAAAATGATTTAAGAAGCTTACTATTGTTTTCTGTGCCCTGAAACAGTTTACATATGAACCATCTGTTCTTCAGGCTTTACTAAAACTCACTTATAGAATCACATGACCTGGTTCTTTTGTTGGGCAGAGGGGATATGGTTGTTGTGTACAGATTTATAGTTTTTCCAATTTATTCTATAGTATTGGTGTACCTAGATTTTCTCCCTGTACTTGAAAATTTTTTGATAATTCAACTTAACTTAGAAAAACATTCCCTTTCCTCTCAATTTAGAATTCGTTGAGCATAAAGTATTTTCTTACAATATAATTCTAATCTTCTCTATATATGCTTATATTTCCTTTTCAATTTTCAATATTGAGTCCTTTTTCTTGGTTACACTCAGTTATACTTTCTTTGTAGCATTTTTTCAATGTTCCTTTAAATATCCTCCTTAAAGAAATACCTGTTTTGTTTATCAATTCTATTGTGATTTGTTTTTAGATCTTAAGTCTATAATAAAATACACAGTGAATTACACATTTATACTCCTTTTGATAGGGGAACTCAAGAGTTAAAGGTTTTAGCTTCAGTCATAGTTGATAGGCTTAAGTGATTAATGCATGTGGAAAGCTGTTGTTCCAGGAACTGGAATGCATGACTTAGTGACTCCAGGAGGTCAAATCAACCTTTGTGCCCCAGAAGTCAGGGGACATGATGGAGATAGTATGTGAGCCATTGTGTTTCAGGGAGGGAACATGGTGACTAGATAAAGAATTGTTAATCAACAGATAAAGAAACACTAGGTAAATCTCGGCTGGACTGCAGCTCTTACTCAATTAACCTTTTCCCCAAACTCCTTACCTACCCTTTATTCTCCTTATAAAAAGGTCAGTTTGAGATAAGATGTTAAGGTGACTCTTGAGGGTACATAACCCACCATCTTCTCAGATTGTCAGCATCTGAATAAAGGGCCCATAAAGATTCAATCTTTGTCTCTACTTACTGGCTCTGGTAGTGAGAGGCAGCACAAACTCTGACTTCCAATTTCACTTGGACCTGTAATATCTAACTTCATATAGAAGCCAAGGCCATTAAATTTTGGGTGTATATTCATAACATACAAAAGGGTCACTGGAGTGCTAAGTCAACCGTCTTGCATCCTTTCTCATTTATATTACTTACCTCATTTACTTATTGCCTTGTGAGTTAACCAAAGTGATAGCAACTTCGAACTGAGTTCAAGGTATCATTCTGCCTATACTTAAACCCAATTAAGAATCTATAGCTTGTATAGGAAAAATGGTGTTCTGTTTTTGCTTTGCTTTGTTCTTTTTGGTTGGTGTCTGGGAATTTCTTGTTCTTTAAGCATGAGGCTGTGTTACATAATTATATATTTTAAAATAGTTTTATTAATATATCACATACCATAAGATTCACTCATTTAATGTTTATAGTTCAGTGGTTTTATATATTTGCAGAGTTTTGCAATCATCACCACAATCTAATTTTAGAATATTTTTAACACTCCAAAAAAGAAATCCTGTAGACATCAGCAGGACTTCCCCATTTCTGCCCCCACCTTTTCCCCAGCTCACCCCAACTCCAGGCAATCACTGACCCATTTTCTCTGTCTATAGATTTGCCTATTCTGGGTATTGCGCATGGGTGGAATCGTGCAGTATACCCTATATCTGGGTTCCTTCCCTTGGCATGATGTTTTCAAGGTTTATCAGTGTTGTAGCTTATACCAGTACTTCATTTTCATTTTAGTGCCAAATAATTTCCATTATTTGGATATACCACATTTTATTTGCTAATTCATCAATCGATGGGCATTTAAGTTGTTTCTACTTTTTAGCTATTATGAATAATGTCGCTATGAGCATTTGTGTACAACTTTTTGTGTGGGCATATATTTTAATTTCTCTTTTGTATATACCTAGGAGTAGAATTGGTAACTCTTCATATCCCTGTACAATCATTTGAGGAACTACCGGGCTGTTTTTTATAATGCCCAGGCAATTTTACATCCCCATCAGCAGCGTATGAGCGTTCCAATTTCTCCACTTCTTTGTCCATGTTTGTTACTATGTTTTTATTATTTTAGCCATATTAGTGAGGGTGAGGTGGCATGTCTGTGGCTCTGATTTGCATTTCCCTTCTGGCTAATGATGTTGAGCATCTTTATGTGCTTATTGGACATTTGTATATCTTTTTTGAAGAAATATTTATTCAGATACTTTGCCCATTTTTAATTGGGTTACTTGTCTCTTTGTTACTGAGCTATAAGAATTTTTTATACATTCGAGATATAAATCCCTTGTGAAAAGTATGATTTGCAAATATTTTCTCCCATGCTATGTGTTGTCTTTTCATTTTTCTTGGTCATATCCTTTAAAGTACAAAAGTATTAAATTTTAATGAAGTCCAATTTATTTTTTCCTTTGTGATATGTGCTTTTGCTGTCATATTTAGGAAACCAATCTAATCCTAGATCACAGAGATTTAGACTTATTGAAGAAGATCAGTTAATACCATCTTCCAAGAGAAAAGACTCAATGTGTGTGTGGGGTCCAAATCTGCAAAGAACTTGTCACTTTTAACTCTTACTGGTTATGACAGAGGAGCCATAATTTACTAAGGAAGACTGGATGAGTATGTTATTCTGATAACTTGTCTAAACTGATGATGACTTACTACAAGGAGCGATAGGAGAGAGAGTAATGTCAGAGCTCCTGGGTGGCAGGAACTGCCCTAATCTAAGGTAGGGAAACTACAGGCGATCCCATACAAATCTAAATTGGGTTAGCTTAAGGTAATCCATTCTTTTTAATTCATTTTATTTATTTTTTAAAATTTTATTTTTAAATTACAGTTTATGTTCAATATTATTTTGTATTAGTTTCAGGTTTACAACACAGTGGTTAGACAGTCATATAATTTGCAAAGTGTACTCCCCAATATTTCTAGTACCCACCTGGCACAATATAGAATATGTGCCTACATATTCAGTATAGAATATTGAATATGTTCCCTATGCTTTACTTTGCATCCTATGGTGATTTTGTAACTACCATTCTGTACTCCTCAATCCCTTCACCCTTTTCCCCCAGACGCCCCTCCCCTCCCCTCTGGCAACCATCAGTCTGTTTTCTGTATCTATCTCTCTGTTTTAATTTTGTTTGTTTGTTTACTTTTTGTTTTTTTATTTTTCAAATATAAGTGAAATCATAAAGTATTTGTCTTTCTCTGGTTGATTTATTTCACTTAGCATAATACCCTGTAGGTTCATCATTTGTTGCAAATGGTAAGATTTCATTTCTTTTTATAATCCATTGGGTTTTTTTTTGTTTCATTGTGATTAAGCAGTCTAACAAAATGGTTTCCACTTTAATATTTTTACTCAAATCAGGTATCCAAAGAGGTCTTTCTAAAGGCAACTATTTAAAAAATTTAAAAATACTAAATTTATCTATTATGTTATCACAACATAGAATCTTTCTCCTTTTCCTCATCTCTCAGGTAGAAAGAGGAGGTGTCTCTGGTGTGACTTGCTCTGGTGGGACAGCTTCTAGTGCTGGTGAGTGACTTGACATTGAAAACGTTTTTAATAATAGCAGTCGTTATCTCTGAGGGAAAGGCTTTTAATGATATTGACCTCTTCTCACATTCTCCTACTTATTAAAAAAATTTCCCATTTCTCAATCCTGGGAAAAATAATTTTTTATTTCAAAAAATATTTCTTGAGCACTTGCTATGTATCATACGAGGTAGATACAGCAAAAACAAGACAGATTATGTCTTTAACCTCAGGAGTCTCATGTTCTAGAAAACAAGCAACTGTAATACAATGTGTTAAGAACTAGGATGGGAGAAGTACACAACAGCTGTTGGTGAATTTAGGTGAGGCACTTAACCAAAAGTTGAGGGGTGAGGAGCAGGGACATAAAAGCAGCATAATGTTTAGGCAGTTTGTTGTTGTAGGACCTTTGGGTGCTGGAGTCCAGTTGCAGCTCCCACATCTGCTAGCTCTGTCACCATGGCCAAATTTCTTAATCTTTTCCACCTTTAGGTTTCTCATATTTAGAATGAGGACAACAATAGTACTAATTTCATTGGTTTTCCATAACAATAAGTGAGTCAATAGTATACATTGCTGAGCACAGTGCCTTAGTAAACAATGAAATGGCAACTCATTATTGCTCCTATTCTGAGAGCTGAAGGGTTATTAGGAGTTAAGGAGTAAATAGAGTAGTCAGTGTCAGGAGCTAATGCTCCAGGTGAAGAAAGTACAGTGCATTCCCGGGGGGCAAAAGAGATCGTAGAGAGTTAAAATAACTAAAAGAAATTAAATATGTTATAATACTGAGTATGAGGGGGCTGGAGAAAAGTAGATTTGGCAGGAGAAGTGGACAGGGGCCAGATCATAGAAATGTTTGGCCTTTGTTCCAGTTTTATGTAGAGTCATAAAAGGTTTTCTTGCAGGATACTGACTTGACCAGGTTTGCATTTTAGATCATTCTTATTGGAATTGAAAAATGGGTTAAAGGAGAAGAGTGCAGTTAGGGAGACTAGTAAAACCCTATGATTAGAACAAAACCCTATTTGAGAGACTTCCATTTTTAAAATGACCAACTAAAAATGGCACTACACTCTTCTCTCAGAAATCAATACAAGAGAAGAAGAGCAAGAAGCAACAACAACAACAAAAAATTGCAAATTCAATCTATGAATAGAAATTAGATGAATTCTATAACCTCGAACCACAGTGTATGAGGGAGGGTTACTGAGAGCAGTAACAGCTAAACAGGAGTATGAGCAGATACAGAAATATACTGCTTGAATCTGTATACTTCAGACAAAGCCGGCAAAGAGCAGTTCTCCAGAAGAGATACCTTGGAGACAAGGAGGACAGACAGGATTAAGAAAAGCAAGAGCCCCGGCCAGGTACCTCAGCTGTTTGGCGCATTGTCCCCATGTGCCAGTGTTGTGAGTTGCATCCCCAGTCATGGCACTGGAAAAAAAGAAAATAAAAATAAAAAAGCAAAACAAGAAAAATGAGACAGAATCCACAAAAAATTTAAAGAAAGTTGGGACAAAATAATTGATGGGAAAGATAAAGAAGATCCAGCATACACTAAAGGGTATATATCGATTGAATGAAATAGATCAATATTTAAGTATATAATTCAAGAGTTTTTTTCTAGAAACAAAATAATTCTTGGCTCTATCTATAGAAAAGTCATAATGCATTTAGGAAAACTTGACACAGAAAGATCAGCACAGATATCATACTCTGAAAAATTACTGGACCTCAAATATTAAGGCTTCTTTGTGCAACTAGGCAAAAAGATCAAATTTCATATACGGAAAAAAAAAACAGGCTGGCTCAGACTTCACAGCAACGATCAATACTAGGAAGCAGTAGAATAATACTTAAAATTCCCGAAGGAAAGAAAATATAGACTGGAGAGATATACCCAACCAAGTCATTATTTTAATATAAAAACAATAGATCTCTTTGAGCGTTCAAAAACCCAGAGAACATAGTATCCATTAACCTTTATAGCAGATAGATGGCTTTCATGAAATTCTAGAGGGAAACCTTCAACAACCAATAAATGGACAAAAGGGGTGGCAATGAGGCCAGTATGATTAAATATAGAATCAAGATGGAAATAAGAATGGGGCTATGATTAGATTATTTTATAACCTTGAACAAGGTGGAAATGATAGAACAGACAAAACATGAAAAAGTAGGAGAAAATATGGTAACTAGTGTTAAGTACCTTTTGTAATAGGAAGCCAAAAGCTATTTAAAGCTGATAAATAAAGGACTAGAAGTACAAATGTATATTAAAATTTAAAGATAAATACTAAGGAATATCTTGTAATGCATGAAAATTAGGTGCTGGAGTGAGGAGGGGCATGGGGCAGAAATGGAAATGTACTAACTTAATCATTGTTGATATTATGGATCCTATAATAGCTGCTGTCCAATGAAATAGAGGATTAAGTAAATGATAACATAGCTAGCCCACAGGTGAGAAAATGTGAGTAAAAGTCAATAAGAAGATGTTCTTCGTAATTTGTGAAAGCAAAAGTTTGGGAATTACATATAGAGAAGGTGGGAGGGAAATGTTTATCATGTGCCTTATGGTAAGTTATGAATTTTGTGCCATCACTTTAAAAAATAATTTATTTTTCTTAAAAAGAGGCTATTTAAGCCACTTATGTAAGAGATGATGGTAGCCTGTGTTAGAAAGATGGCCGTGGGGATGGAGAGAAGTTGATAGATTAGAAGTACTATTATTTGGGATGATGGATAGTGCGGACGGAGTCAAAAATGGCATCTAGGTTTCTTCTGGCTTGGGTAACTGGATATGCAGTTGTATCATTCCCAGGATGGGATGCTCAGATTCTCTAAGGTTCTGTCCCACAGGCTTTGTCCCTTATCTTTCTTTATAAAATTCCATTATCTTATGCTTTTCTTCTTTTCTATGACTTTAGTTTTACCTCTTTATGGACAGTTTCCATATTCTTCTAAACTCTAGATTACCTGTGTTATAAGGTACTTACTGGACAGCTACTCAAACACTTATATCCTTAACTAATCACAGGATTAAAGAATCTTAAAATTTAGACCTAACGTGGACCTTAGAAACTTAGCATGGTCTTTCTAATTTTATTTTATCTATGAAAATCCTAAGGCACAGAAGCAGTATGTGACTTAGATTTTTGTTAAAAACTTACAGAAATCGGAGCATAAACTTACATATTTTTACCTCCCTCCTCTTCCTTTATTTACATGCTGATATATTGTAGCAATTATAGGAGCTGGATACTAGAACAACTTTGTCTTTTAACCACATATGGCAAGTAGACAGCATACGGGAGCTAATGTCAAGCTGCCCCCTCTGTGATCTCCGCCTCACTGGCTTCGAAATCTTTCTAGCTGCTGAGACTCAAGAGCTCCAGACCTCTTAAGTCACTCGTATTTTCCTTACTCTTTCTTGCCTCCCTCACACCCCTCATCGTGACTGAGCTTTCTTTCCGAAACATCTTAGATTGGTGTCTTTTTCCCTGTTGTCGCCATTACAGCTAGAGCGCAGACTCAGACCGATCTCCTTTACTGTAGGTTCCCCCCTCTTCGATGTGTCTTCTGAATTAGAGCAAATGTTTTGTTTTCTAAAAATGTGGATCTTATTGTAACCTCTTGTAAAATGGCCACTAACTGTCCTTGGCAGATAGATCAAAGTCCAGAATTCTTGGATGGCATTCAAGTCCTCCATGACTGGTAACTACCCTTTGTTTCCGACTTCATTTCTGAATTCGGCTGCCACTGCAGCAGTACCTAAATAGTCATCTTTTCCAAAATTCAGTCTGTTTTTTTCCTCATGTGTGTTATTAGTTCACTTTTTCCTTTCTATCTAAGGTAACTTTTCCCTTGTTTATTTTTGTTGAAGGTTTATCCATTCATTCTTCAAGGCCTCTTTCATTTACGACCTACTTTAGAATGATTTCCTGGAGCAAACGTTCCTCTTACTCTTATGTCTTCAAATTTGTACAACAAATAGAATAATATTATGACTGTTTGGTTTCCATTTTACTTAGTGGTATATGTGTCCATGTACCTTTCTTTTTACACTCAGAGATCATGTCTTTGTAATTTTGGTATCCTCCACCCACCTTCTCTTCCCCAACTTTTGCATACTCTGCAGGCTCAGAAAATTGAATTGAGGACTCTGTGACTCTTCAGCAGAGCTTCAGAAGTCGAAAACTAAATTGAAAACTGAAGTTAGAAGCCAGAGGGCTTAACCACACATATTTAAGTTATAGTGGAACTGAACTAACCTTGAGACTTGTTATACTTTTTAAAAAATGTTTTATTTATTTATTTTTAGAGAGGGGGAAGGGAAGGAGAAGGAGACAGAGCGAAATATCGAGATGTGTGAGAGATACGTGGATTGGTTGCCTCTCACATGCCCCCAACCAGGGACCTGGCCTGCAACCCAGGCATGGGCCCTGACCAGGAATCGAACTGGCGACCTTTTGGTTCGCAGGCCGGTACTCAATCCACCGAGCCACATTAGCCAGATCAAGACTTGTTATACTTTTAAAACAGGATTCTTTACTTATGAATTTTTTTTTTTTAGTTACAGTTTCCACATCTGTTTATTTTTCAGTTTATTGATGCAAAATTTTAAAAAGTGAAACATTAATTTGACTGATTTCCCAAAGGGACTAGATTACAAATGCAAATGAATTTGTTACCTGAGACATTAATGCAAATTTCGAAACAGTTTGAAAATGTATGAGCATTTTGAAAAACAATTTGAGTAAAAAAGAATTGTAAGTCTGCTGCCCGCTTTATGTGCACTACAGAATATGTTCCACTAGAGGGAAGCAGTGCCTCATGATTGCATCAGGCAGTTGTAAACTGCTTTGAGATTGTGCTTGGAATATAGTTCCTGATTCAAAGGTGGACAGAATGCACTAGCCATTAACTTAAAAATATATATTTGTTTGAATTTCTGACAAAGTGGAAACTAAGCCCTAGTATTAGCTGTTAAGTTTAGTAAAACACATTGTGTTGTGTGACAAGATAGTGTTCTTACCTTAGTTTTCACTTTTATTTCTCATTTCATTCCTTAACCCAGCAAACATGCATTAAGCTCTGTTTTGTGCTAGGCGCAGTACTTTTCCTGGCAATACAAAGGTACAGTCCCTGCTGCAGAGGGCCCTGTTTCATTTTACTAAAATAAATTGTTTTAGTATTTCTATACTATATACAATATGGAGTACAAATAGATATAAGGCATAACAATACATAGCACGCACTGAATGCTTACGAAGTGCACTGTTGTAAAGGCACTCTTCCAAGCGCTGTACTTCTGTGATCTGACTACTCACAACTCTGAGAAGTAGGCATTAATATCCCTATTTTACAGGTGGGTAATGGAGGAGCAAAGAGGTTAAGTATCTTGCCAAGCATCACTCAACATTTAAGTGGTGGAGCCAACATTTGAACCCTGGCAGTCTTAATGCAACACCACATTCCTCCTCACCAGGCTGTACCCTGTCCCACGTGAGTTCTGTTCTCAGAAAACAGTCACTTATGTAGAAATGAGACATCCTGGGGAAATAAATTGCATATGAATTAAGTGCTTCCTCTTGAGGTCTACGGTGGAGTTTCAATAAAGGTACTTCTCTTTCTCACCTGGATTCTGAACAGTTTGAGAAAGCAAAGAGCTGGGAGATGGGGCCAAAATATCAAATGATTACTGATATCACCAAATCTTCTGATGGGTTTGCAGATACTGAGCCTCAGAGTTAGCAGGCTTTCCCACTCACCCCACCCCGTGAGGGGCAGCCGGGCCTTAGGGTGAGCCTCATCCCGGGACCCAACCTCCGGTGCCGGCCCCCAGCGGGGCAAAATCCCTGAAGGAGCAACTCACTCCCCAAAGGAGGAAGGGGGATTCTGAGCCAATCATGCTCAATTTGTTTTCCAAATTTGGATGAATCGGCCCATCTCCTCTGAGCAGAGAGAAACCAGTAATTAGACTTGGTGAGCTCCTTCTGGGAAGAAAATATCAGAAGTGTGGAGGTGCCTATCTCGCTAATATTTTCTAGCTCTTGCCAGCTATTTACTAGTTAAAAAAAAAAAAATATATATATTTTCTTTTTGAGAAAGCCATTGTGATAGACAGAATAATGATCCCCCAAACATGTCTATGTTTCAGTCCAGGAACCCGTGAGTGTTAGGTTACATGTCAAAGGGGAATTAAGGTTGTAGGTGGAATTAAGTTTGCCAATCAGATGATTTTAAAATGGGAGATTATCTTGGATTATTCAGGTGTGTTATGGACTGAACATCTGTGTCCCTCCAGAACTCATGTTATGAAACCTTAACCCCGAATGTGATTGTATTTGGAAGTAGGACCTTTAGGAGGTAATTGAGATTGAATTAGATCATAGGAGCAAGGCCCCCAGAGTCCAATTAGCGCTCGTATAAGAAGAAGAGAGAGAAAAATGTCTCTTTCTCCATGAACATGCGCAGAGAACAGGTCACACGAGCACAAAATGAGAAGGCAGCCTTCCGCGAACCCAGGAAGAGCGCCCTCACGAGGACTCGGTCGACTCGATCATGCTGGCTCCCTTGGTCTTGGGCTTCCAGCCTCTGGAGCTGTGAGAAAACAGATGCCTGTTCTGTAAGCCACTCAGCCTGTGGTATTTCATAACAGCAGCTTGAGCTGTCCAAGACAAGGTAGGTAGAACGTAATCACCCTTAAAAGTGGAAGAGGGATATGGAAACGTCACAGAGATGGCAGTGTGACAAACAGTTGGTCCAAAAAGTGTGCGAAAACAGAGCATGTGACAAAATGGTGTCTGATAAATGTGGGACTCTTGGTCCAGAAGGGGGTTTTGTGTAGGTTAGAAGGAATGAAGCTCTGCGAATTAAAAAGAGAACCCCACAGCCACTCTCCTTGCCTAAGTCCCCACACGGTGAAATGGAGCCTGTAAGGACATTTTACATTGTCTAAGGCAATCGAGGTCTATGTTACTCTGTTTCCTTTTGATATGCCTTGGCATTTAACAAAGGGGTGAACTTCCCGCCTGCCCCAGACATACTGCTGGGCGTACAGGAAAGGCACACTTGCACAGCATGCGGCAGAGAACTAAATGCAAAGTAGCGCAAATAAAGATGATATAAGAAGCAATCTTCCGTGGGCCCTCAGCATCCCTGTTTGCTCCTGCTGCATCTGCTTCAGGGAAGTAAACTGAGATTTGGAGAATAAATGTGGATTTTCTAGGCTGATGAGGAGGTCACCATGTCAGATAACACCGAGTCAGGCAAGGCCACCCTAATAAAGGAGATCTGACCCATATAGATCTCCTTGGTTCATGGTTCATTTCTTGGAAAAATTAGGTATGTATAATTCTCTTTGCAGTGGATCTTTAACAGTGCATGGTTCCTAGTGTAGAGGAGAGGTTATCAGTGAAAAGAAAGATTATACATTCTCAGACCTGAGCAAGAACCATAGTGTGAAGAGAGAGAGAGAGTGTGTGTGTGTGCTATTTATCTTTTACTGTCAGTTTTAAATAATAATTTTGTTCGCATTTTGACTTTGATACTTTATCTTACCTCATTTTTGCGTGGAATTGAATTTCATGAACTTTTATAAATGAAGTGGATTCCAGGAAACTTTTCTTTTTCCTGGCCACATCGTCCAGGTTGGGAGGTCAAAGAAGATGTGACCTGTATCCCAGGGAGAGGGCCAGGGTGTAGGTGAGAAAGCTGCCGTGTGCCCTGTGCCTGTCCTCAGTCCCTCTTTTTCCCTGGCACCTTCGGAGTTTAAGGAATACACTTTGTGTAATTGGAAGGAGAGTTAGGAAGCAGAGAGGCTTGGTGGGGAGATGGTGGGCCTTGACTGCTGACATCTGCGTGTGGTTAGCGTAGCTGCTGGCCTCTGGGCCTCAGCTGCGTGCCTGTGAATGGGGCTAATACTCAGGATTACTGTGAGAAGTAAATGATGCCGCTTACAAGACGTGCTCACTACAGTGCCTGGCACAGAGCCAGGGCTTCAAAAAAGGCTTATAGTTCTTTGTATCATTACCCTACATGAGCACCCCAAAGGGGGTATTTTTTGTCTGCTGGATGGTGACTATTCTGTTTATTTAGCTTCTGATTCTTTCTGTTGGAAGCAGACCTTACCTACTTGTTTTCTTCTTTTTTAAATTATATTTTATTGATTATGCTATTGCAGTCGTCCCAATTTTTCCCTCTTTTCCCTCCTCCACCCAGCACCCCCCACTCCCTCAGGCAATCTGCCCACCATTGTTCATGTCCATGGGTCATGCAGATGTTCTTTGGCTGCTCCATTTCCTATACTGTACGTTACATCCCCATGGTTATTCTGTAAACACCTATTTGTACTTCTTAATCTCCTTGCCTCGTACTGCCCTCCTGTGTGGCAAGCATCAAAATGCTCTCCATGTCGATGATTCTGTCTCTGTTATTGTTCACTTAGATTGTTTTATAGATTCAATTGCTGATAAATTTGTATTGATTGCCATTTTATTGTTCATAATTTTGATCTTTTTCTTAACTAAGTCCCATTAACATTTCATATAATAGTGGCCCGGTGATGATGAACTCCTGTAGTTTTCTCTTGCCCGGGAAGCTCTTTATCTGCCTTTCAATTCTAAATGATAGCTTTGCTGGATAGAGCAATCTTGGCCATAGTTCTCTATCTGCTTTCCATGACTTTGAATATTTCTCGCCAGTCCCTTCTAGCCTGCAAAGTTTCTTCTGTGAAATCATCTAACAGTCTTATGGGAACTTCCATGGAGGTAACTAAATGTTTTTCTCTTGCTGCTTTTAAGATTTTCTTTATCTTTAACCTTTGGCATTTTAATTATGACATGTCTTGGCATGGGCCTTTTTTCATCCATCTTGTTTGGGACCCTCTGTGCTTCCTGGACTTGCATATCTATTTTCTTCACCAAATTAGGGAATTTTTCTTTCATTATTTTTTCAGATAGATTTCCAATTTCTTGCTCTTTCTCTTTGCCTTCTGGCATCCCTATGATATGAATGTTGGACCTCTTGAAGTTGCCCCAGAGGCTACTTGTACTAGCTTCATTTTTTTGGATTCTTTTTTCATCTTGTTATTCCGATTGGTTGTTTTTTGCTTCCTTATGTTCCAAATAATTGATTTGATTCCTGGCTTTATCCACTCTACTGTTGTTTCCCTGTAAATTGTTCTTTATTTTAATTAGTGTATCCTCCATTTCTGACTGGATCTTTTTTATGCTGTTGAGGTCCTCACTAAGTTCCTTGAGCATCCTTATAACCAGTGCTTTGAACACTGCATTTAATATATTGCCTGCCTTTCTGTCTGGGAGAAAGCTGTCCCCTAGCTCTCGCCTTGATGCCAGATACTTTGGTTCCTCCCAGTATGCCACTGATGCCTTTCAAACTGCTACCCTGGTGATGGAACTCAGAGGGAATGAGTCTGAGTACATCAGTCTGTGTGTAGGTTATTTAAGAGGAACTGCTTGGGACACAAGAAGTTTCTTCCACCAACTCAATCAATCCACACTGGTTTTTGCAGCTAGAAGTTATGGGGACCTACCTTCCTGGCACTGGAACCCTGGGCTGGGCAGCCTGGTGTCGTCTGGTACTCCTTGCTCCCAGGATATCCCTCCCGAATTTTTACCCACCACACATGGATGTGGAACCAGCCTGTTCTGCATCTGTGCCCCTCCTACCAGGCTGGATATATGTGGTTTCTTTAATTCTACAGTTGTCATACTTCCACTCAACTCAATTTCTTATAGTTCTGAGTGATGGTTGTTCTATATTTTAGTTGTAATTTTGATGTGGTTGTGTGAGGAGGCAAGTCATGTTTACCTGTGCCACCATCTTCCTAGACTGGAAGACTAGGAAAGTTTTTTTTTTTTTTAATTTTACAGAATTCTTTATTTTATGTGGTGTTAAAAATATGTTGACTTGCTAAAAAAGATGTAAATGAGCTAATTAGTATTTTTATATTGATTTCATGTTGAAATGACAATATTTTGGATATAGGGGGTTGAGCACACTATATTATAAAAATTTTTTTATTTTCAATTTATTTTTGTTGTTCAAGTGCAGTTGTCTACATTTTCCTGCCACCACTTTCTCCTGCCCCACCCACCCCCACCTCCTACCCTCAGTCCTTCTCCCCTTTGGCTTTGTCTAAGGGCCTTTTACACGCGTTCCTTGATGACCCCTCCCCTTCTTTCCCCCCTTAGCCCCTATAACTCTCACCTCTGGTTACTTTCAGTTTGTTCGTTATTTCAGTGTCACTGCTTATATTTTGCTTGTTTGTTTGTTTTGTTGATAGGTTCCATTTACAGGTGTGATCATATGCTATTTGTCTCTCACAGGTGGCTTACTTCACTTATCATAACGCTCTCCAGTTCCAGCCATGCTGTCGCAAAGGGTGGGAGCTCCTTCTTCCTTTCTGCTCCATAGTATTCCATTGTGTAAGTGTGCCATCGTTTTTGGATCCACTCATTTGCTGTCGGGAACTTAGGTTGCTTCTAGTTCTTGGCTATTGTAAATTGTGCTGCTATGAACATTGGGGTGCATAGGTTCCTTTGAATTGGAGTTTCAGGATTCTTGGGGTATAATCCTATCAGTGGAATTGCTGGGTCAAAAGGCAGTTCCATTTTTAGTTTTTTGAGGAAATTCCCAACTGTTTTCCACAGTGGCTGCACCAGTCTGCATTCCCACCAACAGTGCACTAGGGTTCCCTTTTCTTCACATCCTCACCAGCCCTTGTTGTTTGTTGATTTGTTTATGATGGCCATTCTGACTGGTGTGAAGTGGTATCTCATTGTAGTTTTAATTTGCATCTCTCTGATGGCTAGTGATGCTGAGCATCCTTTCATATGTCCTGTGTATGTCCTCCTTGGAGAAGTGTCTGTTCAGGTCCTCTGCCCATTTTTTAATCGGATTGTTTGTCTTCCTGGAGTGGAGTCATGTGAATTCTTTATATATTTTGGAGATCAAGCCCTCTTCCGAGGAATCATTGGCAAATATATATTCCTTAGGGTTGGTTCCCTTTTCATTTTGCTGATGTTTTCTTTAGTCATGCAGAAACTTCTTATTTTGATGGAGTCCCATTTGTTTATTATTTCCTTTATGTCCTTGCTCTAGGGAACATATCGGTGAAAATATTGCTGTGTGGAATATCTGAGATTTTCCTGCCTATGTTGTCCTCTACAACTTTTATGGTGTTGTGACTTACATTTAAGTCTTTTATCCATCTTGAGTTGATTTTTGTGTGTGGTATAAGTTGGTGGTTGAATTTCAGTTTTTTGCTTGTAGCTGTCCAGATCTCCCAACACCATTTGTTGAAGAGGCTATTTTTACTTCATTTAATGCTTCTGCCCCCTTTGGCGAATATTAATTGACCATAGATACATGGGTTTATTTCTGGGCTTTCTCTCCTGTTCCATTGATCTATGTGTCTGTTCTTATGCCAGTACCAGACTGTTTTGATTACAGTGGCCTTATAGTTTGATGTCAGTTATAGTGATCCATCCTACTTTGTTCTTCTTTCTCAAAATTGCTGCAGCTATTGGGGTCATTTATGGTTCCATAAATTTTTTTTAAGTGTTTGTTCTATATCTGTGAAATATGTCATTGGTATATTAACAGGGATTGCATTGAATTTATAAATTGCTTTGGGTAGTATGGACATTTTGATGATGTTAATTCTTCCAATCCATGAACATGGAATATGCTTCCATTTATTTGTGTCTTCCTTAATTTCTTTCTTCAGGGTTTTTGTAGTTTTCTGAGTACAGGTCTTGTACCTCCTTCGTTAGGTTTATTCCTATGTACTTTGTTTTTCTTGTTGCTACAGCAAATGGGATTTTTTCCCCTGATTTCTGATTCTGATATTTCGTAGTTGGTATACAAACAATGCCTTCAATTTCTGGGTATTGACTTTGTATCCCACTGTTTTGCCAAATTCACTTATTAGTTTGAGTAGTTTTTTGGTGACTTCTATAGGGTTTTCTACGTATACTATCATGTCATCTTTGAACAATGAAAGTTTCACTTCCTCCTTTCCAATTTGGATACCTTTTATTTCTTTGTCTTTTCTGATGGCTGTGGCTAGGACTTCTAATACTATGTTGAATAGAAGTCGTGAAAGTGGACATCCTTGTCTCTTTCCCAATCTCAGTGGGAAAGCTTTTAGTTTTTGCCCATTCAGTATAATGTTGGATATAGGTTTCTTGTATATAGCCTTTATTATGTTGAGGTATGCCCTCTTTATTACCACTTTGCTGAGTGTTTTAATTATAAATGGGTGCTATACCTTATCAAATGCTTTTTCCGCATCTATTGATATGATCATGTGATTTTTGACTTTCCTTTTGTTTATGTGATGTGTTATGTTTATTGATTTGTGAATATTGTACCATCCTTGCATCCCTGGGATGATTCCCACTTGATCATGGTGGATGATCTTTTTAATGTATTGCTGGATGAGGTTTGCCAATATTTTGTTCAGGATTTTAGCATTTATGCTTATTATTGATATTGGCCTGTAGTTTTCTTTCTTTGTTACCTCTTTATCTGGTTCTGGGATTAGGGTGGTGCTGGCCTCATAAAAAGAATTTGGGAGTCTTCCCTCTTGCATTTTTTGGAATAGTCTGAGAAGGACAGGGGTTAACTCTTCCTTAAATGTTTTGTAAATGCGCCTGTGAAACCACCTGGTCCATGGCTTTTGTGTGCCTGAAACTACAGTTTCTTCATTACTGCTTTAATTTCATGAACTGTTATCCGTCTGTTAAGCCTTTCTGCTTCTTCTTCATTAAGTTTTGGAATATTATATTTTTCTAGTAATTTGTCCATTTCACCCATTTTTCTAATTTCTTGGCATATAGTTGTTCATAGTAATTTCTTATAATTCTTTGTATTTCTGTGGTATCAGTTGTAATTTCTCCTTTTTCATTTCTGATTTTATATATTTGCATCCTCTCCCTTTTTTTCTTGAAGAGTCTGCTTAAAGGCTTGTCAATTTTGTTTATGTTTTCAAGGAACAAGTTCCTGGATTTACTGACCCTTTGAACTGTTCTTTTAGTCTCTATGTCATTCGGTCCTGCTCTGATCATATTTCCCTTCTTCTACTTGCCCTGGGCTTTTTCGTTGTTGTTTCTACAGGTCCGGTAGACATAGGGTTAGGTTGTTTATTTGAAATGCTTCCATCTTTTTCAGGTAGGCCTGTATTGCTATGAACTTATCCCTGAGGACTGCCTTCACTGTGTCCCACAGGATTTGGACCATTGCGTGTTCATTTTCATTTATTTCCAGAAAATTTTTATTTCTTCTTTGATCTCATTATTGACCCATTCATTGTTTAATAGCATGCTATTCAGTCTCCATGAGTTTGAATGTTTCTGAGTTTGTTCCTTGAGGTTGGTTTCTAGTTTTAAGCCCTTGTGGTCTGAGTAAATGCTCGATATCATTTAAATTTTCTTAAATATGTTGAGGCTTGTTTTGTGTCCTATCATGTGGCCTATCTTTGAAAATGCTCCATGTACTTTTGAAAAGAATGTGTAGTTTGATTCTTTGGGATGAAAGGTTCTATATATACATCAGTTAAGTCCATTTGATCTAATGCATCATTCAGTCCACAGTATCCTTGTTGATATTTTGTTTGGAAGATCTATCCCTTATTGACAGTGGGGTGTTAAAATTCTCTACTTATACGTGTGTCACTGTCTATATCTTTCTTGAAGTCCTCCAGGATTTTCCTTATATATTTGGGTGCTCCTATGTTGGGTGCGTATATATTTACAATGTTATGTCTTTTTGATGGATTCTTCCCTTGAATATTATGTAGTATCCTTCAGTATCTGTTTGTATGGCCTTTTTTTTGAAGTCTATTTTGTTCGATATAAGTATTGCTACCCTAGTTTTTTTTCGTGTCCATTTGCTTGGATAATTGTTTTCCAACCCTTTACTTTCAGTCTGTGTAGGTTTTTTGTTCTGAGGTGGGTCTCTTGTAGACAGCATATGTGTGGGTCATGTTTTCTTAACCATTCAGCTACCTTATGTCTTTTTGTTGGAGCATTAATCCATTTACATTTAAGGTTATTATTGATAGGTACTTACTCATTTTTTTCCCCTTTATACCTGTGTTCCTCTCTCTCTCATTCCTTTTCTTCATCTTCTTAGAGTAGTTCCTTTAGCATATCTTTCAATGTTGGTTTGGTGGAGGTGTAATCTTTTAGCCTTCTTTTGTCTGGGAAACTCCTTATTTTGCCTTCCACTTTAATTGAGAGCCTTGCTGTGTAGAGTAGTCTTGGTTGCAGGCTTTTGCTTTTCATTACTTGGAATATTTCTTGCCATTCCCTTCTGACTTGTAGTGTTTCTGTGGAGAAGTCAGCTGCTAGCCTTATTGGGGCTCCCTTATATGTTACTTCTTATTTCTCCTTTGCTGCCTTTAAGATTCTCTCTTTGTCTTTGTCAGCTATTTTAATTATGATGTGTCTTGGAGTGGGTCTCTTTGGGTTCCTCTTGACTGGGACTCTCTGTGCTTCCTAGACTTCTGTGACTTTTTCTCTCCTTAAAGTAGGGTGGTTTTCCATCATTACTTTTTCTAACAGGTTTTCTATGCCTTGCTCCTCTTCTTCTCCTCCTGGCATCTCTATTTTATGGATATTATTACATTTCATGTTGTTCTGCATTTCCCTTAACCCCTCTTCATTCTTTTTGTGTCTTATTTCTTTTTCTTGCTCTTTCTGGGATTTTTTTTCTACCATGTCCTCCAGCTTGCTGATTTGATTCTCTGCTTCATCTAGATTGTTTTTGATTCCTTCTACTATGTTCTTCAATTCAGAAATTGTATTCTTCATTTCCTCTTTTCACTTGTTGATAGTTTCTATGTCCTTTTTCATGCTGATATAATTTTCAGTAAGTTCCTCATAGTTTCCTTGACGTTTTTTGTAATTCTCACTGAGTTCATTGAGTTCATTGAGCTTCCTTATAACCCTGTTTTGAACTCAATATCTGATAGTTTCCTTGCCTCTATTTCATTTAGCACTCTTTCTGGAAATTCTTCCTTTCCTTTGGATTGGGGGTTATTTCTTTGTCTTTCCATTATTTGTGAGACTTTTCTTTTTTGCTTCTGCTTTTTAAATTGATGTGTTTTGATTTCCTCGCTTTGTGGTGTGAAATTCTATGGCAAGAGACCTGTGAGATTCAGTGGTGTCCTTGATGTCCTGAACTTGATGCTCTTGGGATCCTTTTATAACGTTTATGTTAGCTCTCTGGAAATAATTGGATTTCGATTGTTCTTTGGTGGATCCTTCCCTCCAGCTGGTTGGCTGAGGGTCACTCTGCCCTCCACTTCTTGTGTGTTGTTTTGCAGGTGCTGCCAGAACAAAACCACAAAGCTCAGGAAACAAACCCACATCCATAAAAATAACTATCCCCTGCAATTCCACTGTCAGCAGCAAATGAACCAGTATTAATAAGGCTGTAAAGAGATTAAGACTATTATAAGAAAAGAGAGAAAGAAACTATAGTACAAAATCTAATGACTTAATATGCACAAACTTAATGGACAAGAAATGAATGTTAAAAAGCTATATAGTAAAGAAAATATTGCAGATCATGGAGAAGACCATAGTGGATTTCATCTCAGTCGCCTCTAGTACTTATCATTGCTTTTTCTTTCTGGATCCACCCCTGGTGATGTCAGATTTTGACCCTGTCTGACCTTAGGCAGTCTGTTGGAGACTTCTAGGGACCTACTGTCTGTGGCTGTCTCCTTCGGTTGTTAATCTAGTCACTCTGCACTCAGCGGTCAGGCTTAGGCACAATGGGTGGGGCAGAGTCCCTCCTGGGGTCACGGCTATTGTTTCCCTCAGGCTGCTGCTGGGAGGGAAGTGGTCTGCCTGAGTCAGATGGCTGCTGCCGTGTGGGGGATGACTCAGTGCCCGGATTCTGGAGCCTGCTTTCTCAGCTCTCTTCCCCAAAGCCTCTGTCCCCAGTCTCTCCTCAGGTGTCTCCAGCCCACTCCGTCCCTGCCTTTTCCGGAGCCCAGGGTAAGTGGCTGCAAAGGAAAATTTATGTGTTGGCCCTTTAAATGGCTCTTTCAGTCTCCAGTCACCCATCTCTGGCAGAGGGCATCCCTGTGCTTTTTGTAGCTGGCTGTTATCTGTGTTTTTTTGGGCTCTGGTGCTGCAGGCTGGGGATCCATGTTTATGGTTTAGACCCCGCTTTTCTAAGGGGGATCCAACTGGCTGCTTAAATATCCCTCAGGTGCTGCTGCCTGTGGGTACCCAGCCGGCCTTCTTGAGTCTCTACCACACTCCTTACCAGTCAGATTGTGCTGAAGCTGATTCTTCTGCCTGTCTGAAGTTATAAGGCTTCTCTCTTGCTATTGTTCAGTTGTTTGTTTCAGGTGATTTCTCTACAATGTAGTTATAATTCCAGATTGGTCCTAGGAGGAGGTCAGTGTGACTTCCATTCTCTCCTGCACCATCTTGCCGTCTCCTATATTATTAAATTAAAAAAAATATGGTGGCTTGCTCCCTGGATTTTCTGCTTTGTTTTCCTAGACTCCTTTGGCCTAGTGTTTCTTTCCCTTGTTCTGCTCAATTGACTGAATTCCCAGCCCTTTCTCTGCACTGCTCTGCTCTCTCCTCACACTCCTGACTCCCTATCGGCACCTCTTTCCCGAGGGCCTGAACGGATAAAGGGGTTTCGTTCTCAAGTCAGAAGCTGGCTGGTGGCTGCCTTATTTTTCTAACTAAGGGGACATTGATACCATGTAGGTCTGTGGCCTTTAGTGGTTCCTGGTACCCATTTGTATTCCCTGGTTTGTAAGCATACCTTATCATCCAATTTTTAAATAAATGTTGTTCGTGCATTTTTGACTTTTCCTGTCTGGTATCTCTTCCTAGTTTTATGTGAGGATTTGGAAAAATGGAAAAGTTATGCAGCTACTGCCCCTTGTCTTTTCGGGATCCATACTAAAATTCTTATCAATTGTAACTATTAATGTCATGTGTTTGACCAGTATATTCCTGCTACTTGCTGTCCCTGAGGAGGTGATTTACAAGGGTACTTCAGCTTTATGAAAGTATCCTTTAAAATGTATTAAGATCACTTTCCTTGTTGTATCTCAGCTATCTTCTGACCTCAATTAGATTTCTCTAGCAGAAACTATTACGTTGATAGCCGAGATGATGAGATACCCTTAGTTCTGTTTCCCGTGATAAATTATTTACATATTCAACTCAGGTTATTTAACCCCTGTTTTGGGCCTGCCACTCGTGCCAGGCACTATGAGTTACGTACAAGAGACCAGAGTTGAACACACCATAGACCCCACACTGAAGGAGTTCACAGTCAAACATATTTGTGTGCTGGTATTACTGATCCATCCTTACCTCAGATCATGTCAGACCCCTAAATAGAAATGACTTCTGATGAAGAGAAGGAATTTGGATTCAATAAAAACCTTATGAAAAAAAAATAGTAAAATTTCTGGGAAGTAGAAACAGAAACTACTACTAAGCGTCTAATTAATGTGGCGGACAAGACTTTTCTTTCAGTGTTGATTTTTCAAGGTTCCTGGTTGTTAAAGATCTCTCATTTCAAAATGTAAGTGGGTGGAGTTATTTAATTACTCAAGTTTTTCCTAAGAGGTAGGATCAACCAGAGTAACTTTAACAGCCTGGTGAAAAAGGCCTCAAAAACCCTAACATATGAATGGCCAGCAGCTTCTACAGGGAGCTATCCACAATGCAGGGTTTAAGTCTCTCTGAGCTCACTCCATGGCCATGGAGCTGACTCAGCGGACTCCCCGGGAAGAAGGGTCCCAAAAAGTACAGTGCTGCTGACCCAAGGTGGGAGAGGTGAGCTTCACAGGCAAAGGTAGCTCAGCAATCTTCATTTCCTTGTATAACATTGAGATATTTTGTGCACGAATTGTATGATAGAGTATTTTCTCTAGATTTTTAATGTAGCTTTGTGATATTTAGATTTTTAATGTAGCTTTGTGATATTATATATGTATATATATATGCACAGGGTAGGGCAAAAATAGGTTTACATTTGTTAGTATGTGGAAGAGTTTATTCTTATATTATTATTTATTAATTATTATATTATTTTCCATAGGAATAAATAACTGTAAACCTACATTTGCCCCACCCTGTATGTAATCCATACACAATGGATTGAATGTGTATGTCTCCCCAAAATTCATATGTTGAAATCCTAACCCTAAGGTGATGATATTTGTAGGAGGGGCCTTTGGGAGGTAATTAGGTCATGAGGGTTAATCCCTCATGAATGAGATTGACCTATTCTTATAAGAAAGGCTTCAGAGAGGATTCCTTGAGGACACAATGAAAAGATGGCAGTATATGAGAAATCGGGCCCTCCCCAGACACTGAATCTGCTGGCACCTTGATCTTGAACTTCCCAGTCTCCAGAGCTGTGAGACAGAAAATTTCTGCTGTTTATAAACCATCCAGTTTATAATATTTTGTTTAACCATCGTGAACAGACTATTTTATGTCTATAGACATAAAATCTTTTTGATCAGAGTACTTGTGCTAATAGATCAGTTAGATTAGTTATTTCCAGGAGGGCTGGAATTAGGAATAAACTATCTATACAAATAGTCCATGAAGTTAACTAGGGTACAGTGCTATATTTGTATTTAACTTGTCAATTTAGATTGCTTGATTATAGCTTTGTCTTAAAACATAATCCTAACCACTCATTTCAAAGCTGTATAATCCTTACCTGGTACTATTCTTTTTATACCCCCTTGAGGCAGGACAGTTTTATTTGCTTGTTTATCTGAAAGCCTTGCTTTTCTTTGCCGTTTTGGTCCCAGAAGCATGCCAAGTTGACATTTTCAGAGAAAGTTTATCATGCCTCCCAGATTCTTCTCTTAGGATTTCAGTAAAATTTAGTTTTTTATTGTTATAAATATTTGAACATACAAACTCTGGAGACTAAATGTAGATGAATAGAATTTTGTTGTAATCAGTGAAACTTATAGTGACATCAGTTAATCTGGAATATTTAAGGACGAACATGATTATTATTAGGCTTCATGAAATTTAAAGATAAACAACAAGAATTGGAATTTGGCTTGGTAGTTATCTGTTGAAGTATAGTATAGACATATCCCCATAAAACATAATATATTAACTGTTAGGATGCTACTGAAGATATAATTTAATACATTATATATTATTTTCTACATGAGTATTCATGGAAGAAATTTCTGTCTGTTCTTGGTTTCTGGAATAGTTTCGTAACTCCTAAGCTTTTGTTTTATTACCTATTAAGGACTTTATATTTATTTTATTTTATTTTAAAACATTTTTAAAATTCTCACCTGAGGATATGTTTTTATTGATTTTAGATGGAAGGGAAGGGGGAGAGAGAGAAAAAAAAACATCGATTGGTTGCCTCCCGTACACCCCCCAACTGGGGATCAAATCTGCAACCCAGGACGACGGTGCAGCCAACTGAGCCGCTTTGCCAGGGCAGGGCTTTGTGTTTTATAACTGATCATGTTCCTCTTTGCAATGCCTGCCTGGAAGCTCAGAGCTAAATTTATTGCTGACCCGTAGTCAGTTTGGAGACTATTACGGCACATATTACTTGTCCTTTCATCTTGCTTTTACTCTGCCATTTTTTTCTTACCTATTACTATTTTGTTATAACTTATTTTTATATTTGATAAGCTTCTAAATTTTAATTAAGAAGTTTGAATAAAGTGAGTAGCTCATGTAAGTAGCTCATGTAAATAAACACAGGTGGTAGGCATTTACATAGCCAAACTCATTTGTTCTGGATTGGTGCTGAATCTGGGCCAACTGGATAAAGCAGGAAGTTGCTCTGAACTTTATGTGATGATCTCAGGCCCATAACGTTGGAGGAAGCAAGAGGTCAAGCTTTACAATTTCTCTCGTTGGAGCCTCCAGATCTCAGGGTTCCAGGGACTGTGACCTCAAACTCTCTCCTTTTTCCTCCCTATTCTCCATTTTCAATGTTTTTCTTAGCAGCACGGACAAAAAGTACATTATAAAGGGAGGCTTCTTATCCCCAACTATCTTCCCTTGCTGCCTGAAATTCCACTACACCTAGATTTATTTGAACCAATAAACCAGTGCCTATGGGAGGACTTAGAGTTGGGTCCTCCTCCTTCCTTCCTCAAGAAGGTGTGGACAAATAACAGCATTTATAAAACTGAAAGGGACTTTAGAGAGCCCAGACAGCTCTCCTTTTATAAATGAAGACATTGAGCTTCTTTGAGGTAAAGCGATTTGCTCAAGAACATCCAGTTTATAACTGTTTAAAACCAGGACTAGAACTCCTGACTCCAAACCCACTCTATGTCAGAAAATAGATCTTTAAAAGAACTGCATGGCATGGTATAGTTCTTTATATACATTGAGTCTATCATATACATAAAATACTCCACCAAGGCAGCTGGCAGGGAAGCACGAGCTTTTGTGGGTTCAGCATTCACTCAGGTATTCTGGCCATGATGATGAGAACAGAGATGGAGCAGGATGTGAAGAGACAGGCTGGGAGAAAGAATACACGAGACTAGGTAGCAATAAAAAGCAGAGGGAAAAGACGTAAGGGTAAGATTATGAAGAGAAGAAGCAGCAGAGGGGAAAGAGAGACACACGTAGAAGTGAGAGAAAAAAGAGAATAGAAATCAGCAAAATTTACAAAAACACATGAAAAATGGGACTATGAGGATGAAAAGTAAGAAAGAGATAATAATATGGCATGAGAGAGATGAGTCAAATGCTCAATCAGATGTTGTAAGTAGCAGGTGGAACCATACATTAAGTGATTAATGTTAAAAAAAAAATGGTGTATTCATGTTACTCTGTAAGTTGTTAAAAAGCAACAATATATTGCCCTAAAATGAAAATTAATACATTTAAAAAAGCAAAACCAACAAATAAAACCCCAAACTTCCTGGGTAAAATTTTAGTAGAAGGAAATCATTAATATATGAATAGATTTCTGGTCTGCAAATAATTAGTTAAACTGGTATAAAAAAACAACTGTCACCCTAGGTATAGCCTGTCTTTCTTTAAACATGCAAATTAAGCGTGAGAGCTCCAGTGTTACTTAGGAAAGGAAAGTTACAATTAGCTGCTGTGATAATGTGCTTTTGGTTCCTGCTTTGTTTCACAGTGGCTTTAATTAAAGGTCTAGTGATGTGGGAAAGTCACATTAATTATTCATCTGCAAACATTTACATAGACTTCCCTGATCCCCTTCAATAAATTATCAACTTCACATATACATAATTTAATCAAATGACTAAAAATATACCATCTCCAGCTTCTACCCCTCCTCTCTGGGCTTTGTCTCTTCAGTGTTATTTGTTACTGGAGAAGACGTCTCCCTGTTATTAAGAAAGAAGAGAAGAAAGCCTGTCTGCTCAAGTTGTGCAGATAGTGTTTACTTTTTTCCACAGTGTCATATTGATTGGTATAAATCTGTGGTTTGCAAATGTCCTAAATTTTTTTGTAGCAATATGAGTGGTACCAGAGAATTGTGCTATTATTAAAAGCCACACGACGTTGGCATATGTTAATAGAAGCATAATGTTCGAGAAAAAAGCGATTTCTTCCATAATCCTCAGAGTGTGAAGAATCAAAGCTTCAACTACTAAGCACAGAAAAATCATAAAAAGGGAAACTTCCAGGGGTTCCAGTTGAAAGACAAGAATAAGCACAGTTAGAGGACCAAGTGTAGAATTAGAAATGCCATTTAAGAAAAATGCCATTCTAGAGGCCGAAGTGCAATTTGATAAGTAGTTACCTAGCAGGTCTGCAACATGGCCTAACTCTTAAAGGCACATTGACAAATAGTTAAATGCAAGGATTCGTAAAGGATCAGAATGGAAAAAATCTGGACTTTGGAGCTAGCTGGACCTGAGTTTAAACCTCCCTCTGATTTTGGAGACTTTTGAGGTTTTCAAAGTCTTATTAATTTTGATAGGAAATTTCTTATGTCTTAGCCCAGGATCATTTGTTTACCAGGAACAGAACCCAATTAAATCCAGCTTAAGCACAGCAGGTTTACCACAAAGAAACAAAGGAATCTCATAGAACACATATAAACTACGAGAAGGTAGCCAAGCTTTTCGGGAATTGGAAAGTGTTCAGGCAGCTTATTCTTTTCTTTCCTGAGTGATCTCCTAGAGTCTCTTGGTTATGATTCCTGTGAAAGATTTGTATTTCCTGAAGAAATTAAGAGGCCCTAAAGAAATGGATGGACATCCCATGTTCATGTATTACAAAACTTAATATTGTTAGGATGGTTATATTCCCCAAATTGATCTATAGATTCAACATCGTCCCTATCAAAATTCCAGCTGAATATACCAGTCTGGGGAACTTATTCCTTAAAGCCAAACTCACATTGCTACGTCCTCTCCATTGACTTCCCTACCTCTCCATGCACTTGACAATGTAATTGTAATTGGCTCTTTGTGTTTCTGTAACTGGGCAACATGGGGTCTGGCTGCTTGTTGCCATGTATACACATAACATAACGAGTTGTGGGGAAGGAAATAGGTTTTTATTAACAGGGTTCCCCATTTAAGGGAGCTGGGAGCATTCCTGCTCTGAGCTGACTGAGTCAACCTTCCTGCAAAGCATAGAAAACCAACCACCCCCAGGAAGATTAAAGTCCGAACCCATGTCCAGAGGTTCCCCATTATTGCTCATCTGTAGCCCAAGGTTGTTACTCAAATGGGCCTCTTGTCCCTCTCCAGCTCCAGAGTCGCCATCACCTCGCAGCAGCTCGCTCTTTCAGGGTCTGGGGTGAGCTTCCAGATCTCGGTAGACGGTTGTGCAGAGGAGAAACTCCATCTGCGAGGAACTTCCCAGCTCATGCCTCCAAGGGCTGCTCTCAGAGCAAGAGAGGGAAGCAGCCCAAGACCTGTGTGCCAGGCTGCCCTGGGTCGTAGAATCCCAAGGATTGGAGCCTGGCACACCCTTGCATGCATCCCAGTGTGGGACTCTGCCTCGAGGGAGGGGAGCCGGCTTCCCACCAAGCCAGGCCTAAGCCCCAAGTGGTCCTGGCGTCTTCCACTCCCACCTGTGAGGGGCAAAGCAAGAAAGCCCGAGAAGCCAAGACGACAAGAGACCAAGAGCCAAGAGAGTGAACTCCTGCCCACAGAAGAATCCCAGAATCCCATGTGCTCCAGAAACCAGTGGCAGTGTCCAGCCTTCCAACCAATGAGGGTCAGTCTTGGCACTGTTTGCCATCCCCCCTCTTCCAGCCACCATGTTCCGTAAGGGGGCAAAGTCTCCAGTCATGCATCCTCTGTACAAGCCCAGTCAAGAGCTGCCCAGCTGCCTTGGGCAGTTTCCCTCCTCCTGCAGCCTTTCCCTTCACGCGGAGGGCAAATCACTTCTAATCTTCGGTTCCGCCTTGGGCTTTTATCCCTGTCCCCTGCCTTGTCCAGGGATTTGGTACCACTCTGTTACATTTCCTTAGTCTCATTAGACCTCTGCGGTAGCGATTTTCTCTTGTTTAAATGTATTACCAGTGGACTATGAGTATTGACCATTTTTCTTGTAATTTAGGCCTAAACTCCTACATAGAGTGCAAAAATCCAAAACTCATAACAAACAAAAAAACAACCTTCACACTCCAAAATGCACATATACTCTATCTTTAGAGTATACTTGGGTGCTACCTACACTTCAGATCTGAGATATGAATTTTAGCTGTTCAGGTAGACACCTGGGTACAGTTTTAAAAATTAAAAAAACAATTAAATCATCTTAAAGTACTTACATATTCCTGTTCCAGGTGCTTTATGTATCTGTTTCCCCCTTCATAAATTGAAGATACGTCCAAGTGTTCATGCCAGGGTTAAATGAGACCATGCCAACTGCCTGGTACCTGGTAGGGACTCAACAATTGTTACTTCCTCCTACCTCATGCCTTCTCTTGCAGCGTTGTCTCATACTTCAGTGAATCATTGCTGTATGGGACTTCAGAGCTGGGAGGAAATAGATCTCCATTTTCATCACCATGACAACAGAATCAGAGAAGTGAAAAATTTCCTCCTGAAACCCTGAGCAACTGTTCACAAAGTAACACCTTTTTAATTGGTGGCAAGTACGTGATTTTCTTTCTTCCCTTGCCCCTTTTACTTCAACCAGTTTGCCTAATTCTACTTATTTACTCCAGAAGGACCAAAAGAAGTTGGTGATTGATTTTCTACTTACTGAGAAAATGTTAACAATGATATCTAATGCTTTTATGTCGCCCGCCTTCTGACTGCCTGCAGAATATCATCGAAGGTACCTGGGGTGTTATTATCTGAAAATTAGATTTTTTATAATTAGTACATGCATTTTCAGATGACTTGTAGCTATAATTATATTTTATTCATAAAATCTCAAAGAGTTACAGCCTACTCTTCCATTTGCCCTCTAAATATGATCAATTCCAAAAGGAATTTTTCTACTCTTTGTTTCGATGTGCCTAAAGTTGACTTAATTAATTTCCATGGTAATATATTTCATTCCTTCGTAGTTTTTGTGGTCTTAATTACCAGCCCAGTCTACTAAAACTAAGGCTCTTCTCTCTCACAAAATATTTAGAAAATAGTTCATCATTGTCACTAATATATCGTTATATGCTCTAGTTAAGAAAGATCCCAAGTTATGATCTCTTCATTATGAAAAACAACCATTGTCTTTTTATCACATGATAGAGTGCAAAGCTATTTTAAAACAGTATTTCAGTTAAAACATAATTTTAAAAAGTTGCTTTGAAAATCTAATTTCTTAAAAGCAGTTTGGCAGATATCTATAACCACAGTCAGGCTTTGGAAGCCAGTAAGGGTAGTAAGGATGTCATTTACTGAACATTTGTTACTTGACAGAGGAAAGGAGTAACAGAGGAACATGTTGCCAGTTAAATTCTTGCTTTCTTATGATAAAAGATCACTCCAGATATGGAAGTCATGCTTCTTGCATGCAAATAGGAAATCGCAGAACTCTATTTGGGCTTTTGATAAAGTTTTTGGAGCAGAAAATCATCTTTCTCTTGTGTAATTATAGAGAGGGGTTTATTAGATAAGAGAGAAACTAAAGGAAGTGCCCACAATGGGACTGCAGCAGAGACTGCTCGCTGCCCACCTAATACCATCCTCTTCCTTTTCCTTACTAAGAGAAGCCCAGTTTTCTTGGGGGCAGTGTTGTATTCGGGTTAACAAATGGTGCATTTCCCAGTATTCCTTACAGATAGAAGTGGGCAAGTGATACAATTTCGGTCGATGATGTACAAGTGGAAATTTGAGGTTAAAGCTGCTGGGGATACTCCTTAAAAGTGAGTGATCCATGGCTGGTGTGCCTTTTCTGCTCTGTGGATTTTCCCTTTTTCCCCCATGGAACAGGAAAAGCATAGTAGACAGGGCCCACTCATCTTGCAGAGGTGAGGGAGAGCCACGAAAATCACAGGTGCCTCGAGTCAAATCAAACTTCAGTCTTATAATAGTTTTTTTGATGAGGTCAGTGTTGCTTGAGATTGGCTGCTCATCGGAATCACCTGAGGATATTGAAAAACACTAAATGTCGGGACTGTCCTAAGAGGTAGGATGTAGTAGGTAGTGGCAGGCCATTGACCCTGTCATAAAGCCTAGGCAAATTGCAACTATACAGGTTAGGGCAAAAGTAGGTTTACAGTTGTGAGTACAGGAAACTCAAATTTTATTTTTGTATTATTATCTATTAATTATTGTATTATTTTTATAAGAACAACTGTAAACCTGCTTTTGCCCCACCCTGTATTTCTAAAGGTATGAGAGGACTATGAAAGCAAGTTTATGATACTAAAATTCCAGAGAGAGAACCATTCTCAGGTAGGCGGATGAACAACAGCCACTTCTTTCTCCCTGGGGTCATTTGCCAGTCGAGGCCTGGGCTGGGGATCTGACATGGCCTATGTGGAAGGGCTCTGCTGGGAGAAGTAGAAACGTATAACATTGTTAGTGGTCACTCAGGGCTGGAGTGGTAGAAGGAAGCTTGCACGTCCGTTTTGGCCTGTCTGGTTTTCCCAATAGGACATCGGCCATGTATTGGTGCTGCACAGGCGGCTGAGGAGCTAAGCTGAAGGCGTCTAAACGACAAAGCGAAATCCTCTGCAGTTTCATGAGAGGAAACAAAGACCTGCCATGAGGGGGACATACCTCAAACACGTAGCTGGTCTCCCCTTCAAGACAGTTTTAAAATGTCTTAGGTTTTAAAATGCAGGGGTTGGAGACCGAAGAACCAGGATGAGAACTTTGGAAGGGTATAAGCCTGCACTTTCCAGTTTGTCAGAGCTGAAGAGATAGAAACTCACCCAACTGTCAGTAAAAGTTCAAGGATGCCTGCGGAACAGAGGTGAACCAGAGGTAGACTTGAGTCTAATTAACACTGAAACTCAGCCCCAACTCAGTTAGTACTTAACTGTATTGAGGTTATCCTTTATAAGGATACTATATGCTTATAGAGGATAAGAAAACCTTTCTTTGGTGAAAGATAACATTATTTGGGGATTTTGTACTTTTTTTAATAAATGGAGCTTGACACACAATAAAAATCTAGATGTACATTCAGACAAGACAAATAGAGTCCATAATTAAGAAAGAATACAATTGGGTAGGGCCAGAGATGGTCCAGAGAGTAAAGTCTGTAGACAAGGAATTGAGAGTAACCATGATTAATTTGTTAAAGAAAATAAAGAAAAACATGACCAAAAGATGAAATGATGGAAAAATCTCACCTGAGAATTAAAAACAATATTTGAAACTAAGAACTCAATAGATGGGTTGTATGAGGTTGGACACAGGTGGACTCAAACTTGGTAAACTGGAAGACAATTCAGGAGAAAACAGCCAAGTTGAAGCACACAGAGAGAAAAGGATGAAAAGGACAAAACAGAGTATAACAAATGTGTACAGCAGTCCAGCTCTCTGAAACAAGAAAGTCTTGGTTTGTAGTGGTACAACTGATTGCCATAGTGTAAATACTGTCACCACGGTTGATTTCAAGCTCTCAATGATTTAATAGTCATATCACAAAATACTTGAATATTGAACAGTTGAGTTTCGCAAGCTGGTGCAAGCTGTTTCCAGCACACCCTTCATGTCAATCATATTCAGATGGTCTAAAATATGTCGATTAGAGACTCAGAAAGAAAGAAGAGAATGGGATAGAAGCAACATTGGAAGAGATTATAGCTGAGAATATTTCAAACCTTTTAAAATAAAGCAAGACATGATTTCAAAAACTTGGCCAACTGCAACTGTGATAAATGCAAAGAATACTACGCCTAGGCACATCACTGTAGAACTGTTGCAAACCAAGGTGTAGTGGCTGGGTGGTGACACCCAAATGATATGTGCATGTCCAGATCCCCAGAGCCTGTGACTGTGACCTTATTTGGAAGAGGGGTTTTTACAGATCTAGGTAAATCAGGAGAAATGAAATGAGATCATCATGCATTATTTAAGCCAGGTGAACCTTAAATATTATCCTATTCCTGTTTCACCATTGTAAAAAAGGAGAGAGAAATACAAATTATCTAAATCAGTTATAAAAAAGGTGACATTGCTATGAATTTTATAAATATCAAAAATACACTAAAAGACTATTATGAACATTTTTTTAAAATTTAATTTTTAATTTAAAATAGTGTGCAATATAACATTGTTACATTAGTTTCAGGTGTGCAATATAGTGATTCAACATTTTTATATCTTACAATGTAATCACCTCAATAATTCTAGCACCTGTCATGGCATAAACTTATGGCAGTGTTATTAATTATACTCCCCTTCCCTTTTTCATCCATCCCCTGACCTTTTGTCTTCTGGTAACCATCCTGTTGGTCTCGTTTACAGGAGTCTATTTTTGCTTTGTTTTGTTTGTGAGTTTTATTTTGTTTTAGATTCCATGTATAAGTGAAACCATATGGCATTTTTCTTTTTCTGTCTGGCTTATTTCCCGTAGCATAATACCCTGTAGATCCAGCCGTATTGTCAAAAATACTAAGATTTTATTCTTTTTTATTGTTGCACAATATTCCATTGTATGTGTACCACACAGTCTTCATTCATTCCTTTACTGATGGACACTTAGGTTTCTTTGATATTTTGGCTATTGTAAATAATGCTGTAATGAACACGGGTGCATATGTCTTTTTGAATTAGTATTTTTGCTTTGTTTGGATAAATACCCAGAAGTGGGATTTCTGGGTTATATGCTTTATCTGTTTTTAGTTTTTTGAGGACTCTCCATAGTTTTTCACAGGAACTACACCAGTTTACAATCCCACCAGTGGTACACAAGTTCCCTTTTCTCTACATCCTCACCTACACATGTTGTATGTTGACTTTTCATTAATAACCGTCTGGCTGGTGTGAGGTGGTATCTCATTGTGGGTTTGATGTGTATTTCCCTGAATATTAGTGATGATAAGCAATTTTTGTCCATTTTTTAAATCAGATTGTTTATTTCTTTTGTTATTGAGTTGTACGAGTTTCTGAAATATTTTGGATATCAACTCCTATTGACTATATCATTTATAAGTATATCCTTCCACTCATTTTCGTTTTGTTGAAGCTTTGCTTTGCTGTGCAGAAGCTTTTTAGTCTGATGTCGTCCCATTTGCTTATTTTTGCTTTTGTTTCCCTTGCTTGAGGGAATGTATCCAAAAAGATATTACTCAGACTGATGTGAAATAGTTCAGTTCTTATGTTTTCTTCTAGGATTTTTGCAGTTAATATGAATAATTTTACACTGATAAATTTGGATGAAATGAATAGGTTTTTGAAAAATACAACTAATCAGAGCTGACAGAAGAGTGTAGAAAACCTGAATAGTGTTATACTTATTAAAAAGGTTGTCCATTAAAAAAATGTTTTTCATAATGAAACCCCAGGTTTGATGGCTACACAAGCAAATTCTTACAAACATTTATGGAAAAATAAAACAAATATTTCACAAATTCTTTTGTAAAATAGAAAAAAGAAATACCTCCTTACTTTTTATGCATCCAGCATAACCTTGATTCTAAAACTCGACAAAGAAATTACAAGACCATTACTGACCTATCTTTCTCATGAAAGTAGATGCAAAAAGCATTAAAATTTCATTGTATATAGAAAAGATATTACATCATGACCAGTGGGATTTATTTCACAGAAACAATGGTAGCTTAGTATTCATAACTCAGTTAAAGTTATTCACACGTTATTAAGAAAAAAAGAAAGAAATACATGATTATTGCAACAAATATAGAGAAAGCATTTGGGAAAATTTAAGAGATATTACATTTTAAAAATCCATGGAAAACTTGGAATAAAATATAATTTTCTTAACTTCATAAATTTACCTATTACAAAACCTGTAGGGGACATCACATTAAGTGATGAAATATTTCAAACTTCTTCTCTGATATTGAATATAAGACATGGAGGCATCCAACCACCACTTTCACTCAACATTTTCTAGGGGGCTTAGGAAGTCCCATAAGGCAAGGAAAAAAGTAAATAAGGATTGAAAAGGAAGAAAATAAACTTATTTTCAGATGACATGATTGTGTATGTAGACCATTCAAAAGAATCTATACACTATTCGATCAATAAGTGAATTTAGTATACTTGTTGGCAACAATTTAGATGTACAAGAGTTTGTTTTTTCTGTATGCCAGCAAAACCAATGAGAAAATGAAATTTTAAAAATGATACCATTTACAATAGCATCAAAGATTTAAATTTATATAAATTTAGGAACAGATTTAACCAAAATGGACAAAAACTGCTAAAAATATTGTCAAAAATAAAAAAGAAATCTCTAAAAACATTGCTAGATATGTCTTGTTCTTGGATTGGGAGACCTAATAATATAAAGATATCATTTTTCATAAATTAATCTATAGTTTCAACATAATTCTAATCAAATTCCTAGGAGATTTTATTGTGGAAATTGAGGCGCTGATTCTAAAATTCACATGGAAATGCAAGAGACTGTGAGTAGCCAAGGCAACCTTAAGGAGGTGAATAAAGCTGAAGGACTTACTCTATCAGATGTCAAGACTATTATTACCTACAGAAATTAAGACAGTGCACTATTAGAGCTAGGATATAAGAATTGAATTCCATTCACACACAGTCATCTCATTTATGATAAAGGCTGCATGCAGTTCTGTAAGAAAAGGCTACCCTTTTAATAAATGGGACTGGGTTAACTGGATAACGCTACCTCACACCATACACAAAAATCAAATCCACATGGATTTCAGATAAAATGTGAAAGGTAAAACAAAACTTTTAGAAGAAAATGGAGGAAAACATCTTTCTGACCTTGTTATCTGTGGCTATGTCATTTCAACTCTAGGAACCCTAAACTGACACCAATTTTCTTGGCTTCTCATAGTGCCTCCCTCCCTTCAGGCAGGAATGTAATAACCCTGATCTCCTTTCTTCACTATCATGATTCAGTGTGTGTATCTCTGGAAGCCCACCTCTGGCCTGCCCATGAAGACTTTTCCCCACCCACTCTCTCCCACCCATTTTTTAAATTGTAGCACAGCCTTCTTTAATTGCTACGCACTACAAGAAAAGTGAGGACACTCAGATTTGACTTCCTGGTCTTCTCTCTTTTTCTCTTCCTTGGTCCCTCTTTGAAATGTTCCTCTATCCTCCTTACTAGGGTTGAAACCTCATTTATGTATGTATATCCTCTGACCTGTTTTCAGGCTGATGTAACAATAGAATCCTTTTGTCTGAATCCATCTGGCTTGTCTTTTGATCCTTAAAAAGGAGTTATTGGAATTAAAAACAAACAAAACTACAAACAGTAATGACAACAACAATGAAAGCAGCGTTCCCATGGACTCAAAGGGGTAACCATCATTCTTGAAACAGAAGAGTGACTTTTTTCCCCTAGGTACACGTTGTGTCATTTTCTGTGCACAGCAAAACTCATGGCTTGATCCAAAAGGGGGAAGAATGTCAGGAAACATGATTTACAAAGGGGAATTAAAAATGCATAATTTTAATTGTTTCAAAATATCTCCATTACACATTCTGTTACCTGCACCGGAATTTATCTGCTTGCCCATTGTCTAGTCAACCTTCAGTCCTTGCAGATGACTCATTTCTTCAGGGAACTCTTACTAGGTCTCTATGTTAAATTCTATTACAGGCCTGTCTGGCAAACAACTTCTCTCCTTCATACCACTGTCACATTTGTTTTGTAGGATTACATGATAAATTTCTTCATTTTCTCTTAAGCTGAAGGTTTAGTAAGAGCTGAGACCTTTTGATTTTTGCTACCAAATGTATCACCAGTACCTTAGGCAGAGCCTGGAATATGGCATACTCTCAAGAAAGACTGTAAAACTCTATGATAATACGCCTTATTGATCATGAAAATTAGACTTCCACCCAAGATGGAGGCGTAGGTAGATATGCTTTGCTTCTTCGTACAACAAAAAGAAGGATAACAACCATTTTAAAAACAAAAAACAGAACTGCCAGAAAATAATGAAAATTAACATATGATTAATTTGGCAATTAATTTCTGTCTTATGTTCAGTCCTTTTTTATATAGGGGTGTGGAAGGTGGGGGAAGGGGTGGAGAATAAAATTCTTTCTAAGAGAGGATGTGGTGAGGTGAGTGAGGTTGGCGGTTAAATGGCAGGCAGTTCTATCTGAGGAAGCAGAGGGCATGTGTCTGTGTATTATGGCCAAGTATTCCTGCAGTGAGGTGATGAACCACATGCCAACTCACTGTTCGTCGAATCACGGATGCTGCGGTGAGCTATCAGTACTGGATCCAGAGCCATTCCCATTAATAGCTAAGATTTAGTCTTGCGTACCACCAGGTGGCACCAAATCACAGCGAGGATAGGAATAGATGTGGACCCAGCAACAGAACCTCTGAATTCCTGGGCAACTAGCCAATTAGTTAACCCAGTCATTTTATTAACCTCGTAATAACGCAAACATACATTTTACAGGATCTAATTGTTTAATTTCCACAATTCAGTATAGTGGGATTTTTATATATTTGTTGAATTGATGAACGACTACATGGGACTTGAGTACATTTAGTGACAGTGGAAGGACAGGGCAGGGTTGGGTTACAAGGCAAAGGTATTTTGTTAAAGCAATAATGCCTTGAAGTCTCTCACTTCAAAATCAACGATAAGGCTTCTCAGTTTATTCTGTGGAGTTATCGTGGTTCAGATCATTAAATGGGTTCAAATATTTTCTTATGGCTACAAAATACAATGTAATAAAAAAGTTTTGGTTGAATATCAAGTCCACAAAATGGATATTTTATCCCCATGATGGCAGGATTTCAAATAAAATCAATAATAAAATTAATAATCTATAAGTAATAAAATCAATAATGTAATAATGGTGACAATAACAGCAGGGAACATTATTTGCCAGGCTGATTATCAGTGAGGCACTATAATGGGCATTTTCATATACTTTACCCCATTGAATCCTTATAACAACCTGTGAGGTAAGAGTTATAGTCCATTTTTATAAAGGTGATAGTTCAGGCAGAGAAAGGTTAAGTGACTTTCCAAATGTTATTTAAAAAAAGTACAGCAGAGTTAAAATTGAGCCAACCTTTTATCATTTAGAAGTTCAAATGCAAAAGCTATGTTTTATATCTGCCTTATTTGATTCTAGTTGTCAAGAAATATACCTTATAGAGATCTGCCAAAATCTCTAGGACAAGACAATATAGAGTTTTGATGTGTGATTTGAAAAGAGCTGGCTATTTGCAAAAGCCATAGTAGCGTCTTAGTAATAACCATAGGCACAGAGATACAGAATCTTCTGAAGGGAAGGCAGCTCTTACCCTGGGTTCCCCTGAAAGTTTATCTTGAGTCAAAGGCTTATGTAGAGTTACCTTACTTAAGAAGTAATTTCAGGAATCAGGGCTAATGGATGGGAGAGTGAAAAAAGGAGAGAGGAAAAGCCACTCAAAGATATAGTTTTTATTGGACGTTGTGTGTTGGTTACTGTTGATCATGCCAGGACCTTCTGAGGAGTTTGATGAACTAAGAACTGCCCACTTGGAGAACACAAGAGAGTGGGGTTATCCATGGGCTCCCAACTACATAAGTCAAGAGCAGCCCCACTGACATCCCTGTGCTTCCAGGGTGCACATGTCAGTGCCACCAGATTCCTGCTGCTGTTCCGGGCAGCAATGTCAGAGAAGCTGAGCAGAGAGAGGTACTTGGTGTAGGCCGTGGTGAAACAACTTAATGTCAGGTTATACCTGTGAGAAACTAAGCTTGTAGTTGAAGCTGGAATAGGGGGTAGGGCTGAGAAGATCTGCAATACTGCACAGGAAGGTTCTAATACTGTGGTACTCTTCCTTTAGAAATACCTGGCCCTGGCTGGGTGACTCAGTTGATTGGAGCGTGATCCCATACACCAAAAGGTTGCAGGTTCAATTCCTGATCAGGGCACATACCTAGGTTGCGGGTTTGGTCCCCAGTCGGGGCTCATACGGGAGGCAACTGATCAAAGTTTCTCTCTCACTTTGATGTTTCCCTATCTCTTTCTCCCTTCCTCTCTCTAAAATCAATAAACGTATCTTTGGATGAGGATTAAAAAAAATACCTGGGATTAATTTATAAATTTTGGTAATCATAATTTAAAAAATTTTGGTAAGAGTTAGATGTAATTGGATTTTTCTAAAATGATATTAAAACTGTGAAACAATTTATTGGAATTAAAATATCTTTGGCCATCTCATTTCTTTTCTTGGTTGTTACCATAGAAACAAAGTACGGCTCATTGTTTTTAATTTGAATTCCGATTTTTATCAGTTATTCCTGATTTTATTATAAATAGCAAATAAAATCCAGGTATTATTAGTTTTTCAAGCTCACTAAATATAAAATTTTAGATTAATTTTTAAGGGAAGGTGGTATTCATTTAATTGTGTCAGTCTTTATCTTTTAAGGAAGATTATTCATCAACAAATTCAGAAGACAAGCTAAAATCTGAACAGTGATTTAGTATTAAAAAGTACCAGAAATTTTACCAGTTCTAAATTATCAGTCAGGTTGCTAATTCAAACAGAGGTGTCAGGGTGTGGAGGCGAGAACACTGGCCTGGGGGTCAGGGAAGTTAGATTTTGCTACTTGAGGGCTGTTGATCAGGAAGTTTCAAGTTTCCCTGATTCTTAAATTTTTTCATCCAGAAAAATGGGGTAAAACTATCTATCTTATGGTATCGTTTTGAGGATTTAAATGAGAGTACGTATGTTAAAGCACATAGCACGGTGCCTGGCATATAGTGGGTACAGTGAGAGTGGAGCCAGTGACGGGAAATAACGAGAAGCGACTGCAGGAAGAATGGGGGACTAGATCAGCGCGGGCTTTGTGGTAAACAGAGTACCTCCTGAATCCTCAGAGACACCCACTTCCTAATCCCTAGAACATGTTATGTGGCAAAGTGGAATTAAGGTTGCAGATGGAATTAAGGTCACCTTCAACTGACCTGGAGATGAGATGATGAAATTATCCTGGGTTATCCAAGTGGCTCACTGTAATCACAACGGGCCTTAGATGTGGAAGAGGCAGGAGAGAGAGCAAGGAAAGAGAGTGAGAGAAAGTGTGAGGACTTGGCCCAATGTTGATGCCCTTGAAAACGGAGGGGACAGGAGCCATGAACCAAGGAAAGCAGGTTGGACTCTAGAAGCTGGAGATGAGGAAAAGGGTTCTCCACAAACGAATGAGCCCAGCAGCCACCTTGATTTCAGCTCATTGAGACCCAGTTTGGACTTTTGACCTCAAAACTCTAAGTAATAAATTGTGTTGTTTCATACTACTAAGTTTGTAATAATTTGTTACAACAACAATAGAAATTTAACACAAGCCCTGTAGTTTATATATAGTAAGGGCTCTTTCACTGAGTGAGACGGGAAGCCATGGGAAGGATTGGGCTGGAGGAGTGATCTGATTTGATCCAATAGGATCACTCTGTATGCTGTGTTAAGAACAGACTGTTGAAGGATTCCTTCCTTCATCTAGCTTTTGGCTTGAATTTTCCGTATTTATTGAGAGATCATAAATCCACTTAAGATTTTTAAAAATATAATTTCACATGTTTTGTAAGTCAAGGTCTCTCTAATCTGTTTTGTTGCCAGCAGTAAAAGTCTGAACTGCACTTTAAATGAAACTTCTATGGGAAACTCATCAGAAAAAACTGAGTACCCCAGTATATAAAATCAAATGATACAGTTCCAAGCAGATTAGATTAGAGAATACTGGTAAAGAGACTTTGAAGACTCTAAACACTATCTTCCTTACAAGAAAGAGAATACAAAAACATTTTCAGGTGACATAAAATGCTTCTTATGTTGCCTTTTCAAGTCCTAAAAAACACATCTAAAATTTGCCATTAGAGTGAATCCAATAGCACTTCGTCACGATGAGCTCTGCTCAGAGAGTGGCTTTGCCTGGAAATAAATGTGCTCATAATGAAAATAGTTCAAGGAATAATGCTAACTTTTCCCCAGATGGGTGTAGATGTTGTGAAACTTTGCTTCAGCCACATTCACGATGGTGATAGGGACTCAGCTATGGTGTGGGGCACGGAGGTGTCGTTTGCCTTTTTGTAAATCCTATCTAGCAAGAGTTACCAGAGGAGGGGGCAGAGGCAGATACAAAAGTAAGCAGTCAATATGTCTACGTTGTAAATTGATCCAAAATGTGAGAAGTATGTTTTAAAATATTAGATGATCCATTTATGTCTTAACACACAGTAAACACTTATTGGCTTGTTAATTACTCTAGAGATCCCACTAGTATCTTCTCCACTCCTTTGTTGTCATTTTAGAGCCTTTATTTTCTCTTCACTAAGGGGAAGGGGGAAAAATTCCTCTCATGTTGTACTTGTAAAAGGACCAAGCTCTGCTTTAGACTATAGATGGTTCTAAGCAGCCATGTTAAAATATAGAACGAATTACTGGCTCAAACAAGGATCAAAAAGGTATTTTCTAACTTTAAGAAAGAGGTTCTTATAAAACATTTTATAGACAAATGTTCTCAAAAATTTAAATACAATAAACCTGCAATTACATACATTATGGAGATGGATAGGTGGCATTAATAACACAACATAGTTAATTAATAATACAGTATTACAAAATAACATATTTAGCTTTAAAAAGCCTTGTAATTTCCTTCATTTTTCTTTTTCAATTATTTTTCTCTTAAACGAATAATAAAATTTTCCATTCTTGAATGCAGAGTAACTCATGGTGGAAAGAGATGAACCAGCATTTTGATGGATGGAGGAGAGCAGCTGGTCTGGGATTACAATTTGAATTTGAATAATCCACATTTAGAGATTTAGATTGACTGTATTCTCAAGTCATCAATGTTTCTGAGCCAAGATTACTGTGCTTTGCCGTGTATAATATGCACCTGTTTACCCAAATTTTTGAGGGAAAAATAAGGATGTTCATTATACATGGGTAGTACTAATTCCATATCTGTATAAATATTTTTAATTCTTTTATTTATGCTTATGCATTAAAAGTGTAACTCTAGAAAGCAATAACTATATCTGTATACAAAATAATGTCCTGGAATATGATAATTGGTTTTGTTTCTAAATATAAATAAAAGATTGAATTAAAAAGTTAAAAAAAATTAAGAAGATTTTTTTCCCTGCAGGTTTTGGTGAAGCATCAGTGTTCATTATACACAGCAAAATAGAGATTATACTATAGCAGAGTCTTTTGCCCCAGGGTTCCTTGTCCTGGTCATTCTCCTTTCTGTTTCTGTCTTGGTCAGAGAGACAACTATAGCTCCCCTAGAGGTGTGTGTGTGGGAGGGGGACAACATTATCTGAATTTTAAAGCTACTCATGTGGGGGTGGTGGCGGAGGTGGGATAAAGGTTGGGGAGGCAACAGCAGTGCTCCCTATAGCTGGCTTTTAGACACTATAGTTTATATAAATTTCTTCAGATGTTGGTTTATGAAAAGATGAAAGATATGGTAGAAAAACTATAGGGTGGATGCGAGAAGACCTTGGTTCCAGTTCTGCTCATTGGTATTTGCAGTCCTGGAGGTACCCCTTGATCTTTTTGAGACTCAGTAGCTTACTATGTGAAGGGCGGGGGGTGGCGATAATACCTGTTTTACCTACCATCTGGGGTTGCTGTGAAGATCAAATCAGATAATATATGCAAAAATACTTTGAAATTTATAATGTATTATAGAAATAAAAGATGTCTGTTGCTTTAGCACTCAGAATACTTAAGAGATCTGAAGAAATCCTACTGTGGTCATAAGGCAGATTAGGATAAAAGAGCTCATTGAAATTCATCATTTCCAATAAAAAATGTACTCAGAATACGTGCCAGTGGTATTATCTCTGTGAATTAAAAAGCACTTTTTTTTGCTTTGTGTCCTGTGAGGGTGTTCTTCTGGAAGGCTCCGAGTACAGCACTTGGAGTTTCCAGCCGTCCCGATCTGCTTCCTTCAAGTCCACCACCTACCATCTGCCTCGTGTTTCTGGGCAGCCAGATTGCCTCCTGAAATCTGATCGTCCCCACTCCGCCTTCAGAAGCCATACTTCTTTTTCTCATGAAAGGGCTGCTCCATCGAACTGTGAGCACTCTGTCCTTTTAATAACTCCCTGGCTCCTGTGGGGCGAGGCAGAAGTAGCCCACGGTGACAAAGAGGCAGGAGAGCTCTCTTTTTCTTCTGATCCATGACCGTGCAGATATGTCCCATGTTCATTAAAAATTATTGAATATGAAACTATGATTCAATGTTACCCCAATACACTTAACTTGAAAAGTTATTAAAGGACAAAGATTATATATTACACTTTATATTTAGCCTTCCACTAGTGCATTACATCCTGTTGACAGGAGATACATATTTGCTGAACTGATGTGCTAAGAAATGTATCAGGTAATTTACTTTATCAGGGATTTTCAGCCTAGATTATTAGGTTATTTATTTAATTATATAATAAATATTCTATGTTTAAATCTGGGATTGTAGTGAAGCAAAGTTCTGCTCCAAGTAGCACCCACCACTGGACAACTTCCTTGCTTTTCTCTTTATATTACTTACTCTTATGCTGTGCTTGTGATTGGGTTAGAATGCAGGAATATGTGCTGGACAAGGGAAGGAATTGGACTGGATGGAGAAAAAAACAATCTAGTCCTTGCGTTGGAGTTTAAATGAATGAGAATAAGCCTAGTGATGGAATCATAATGGAAATTTTAAACGTCTGTTATTGCTATCAAAGACACTATACTGTTACACTGTTCTTTTCTTGCCATTAGAGATCTGGTAAGGGATTCCAACAAATTGGAAGTAGAGAGCAAAGTTGAGGCATCTCTAATTCATAGTCAAACTATATTTTTCAGGGTATCCTTCTTAGAGGTGACTGGCATTTCTAAATGTTTTCCCTTTTTTTTAAACCTGAAATTATAACAGCACTGTTGTTTTCATTTCTACATATATCTTCTAATCTCTGTCCAAATGTATAGATGTTTTACATATTTGTCTTTTTTCTGTGCATACTATATTCCTGCCTGAGTTGCCCTGGGAGGCTCAGAATTTCTGAATGGCCCCAAGAATCCTGACCTATGCCACTGCAGAAATTGACCAGAATGGTCTGACATTCCATGGGCAGGTATGTCCTCAAATTTAGAAGGCTAGGGTTAAGGGCTGAAGCAGAAAATGACTGGGGGCTGTAAGATACCAACCAGTGACCTCAATGGAAAAACAATGAAGATTAGGTTTTACAAGGGAAGATGCAGGTAACAATTGCAGGTGTCAGCAGGGTCTCTCTTCCCACCCAACTAAAAAAAAGGAGAAACAAAAATGAAAACCTAACTAAAGCAACAACCACCCCAATAAAATTACCTCCTCACTAGTTAACAAATACTTGACATTAGTGTAAGAAAGCTGTAACATTTAATCCGGAAAATTTTAAATATTGGAAGTTGACAAAGTTTACTAAAGGGTCAAAAGAAGATGGTAGTCTCTTTGATAGAATGGGGAGTGTGGATGATCATGGCACAGCCCCTACACGCTTTTCAAGAAAGGGTAGTCAAGAGGAAAAAAAGAGGAACAAAAAGCTATAGATCGAACAGACCTCATCGATTCTTAATTTTGCCAGGGTCAGGTTCTTTCGGATTATTTACAGAAGAGAGGATTGAGAGAAAGGGAAATGTCCAAATTGAAATCATTTATAACTGCAACAGAATATAATCTCGCTGATTCGGAGGAAGGAGGTGGGAAAGTCCCTCCCAGAGCTCTCTGGGGGTCGGGACTCACATCACCAGTCTTGGAAGCAGTTCAGGGCAGAGAGGAAGACAAGGGCCTCTGGGTTCACGGCGCGCTCTCCGACGAGTGAGAGGGAGTGGTCTGCACCGTACACAGGTGGCAGGAGCCAAGCCAGCTGCGCGCCACGCTCGCTCCGCGGGTGGGCCGCCAGGCGTCGCGCGGGAGTCGCGGTTGCCCGGGAGACCGAGCGGAGCCAGTGGGCGGTGCGGAGCCGAGCGGAGCGGGGCTGCTGCGGGAGTAGCTGGGCGAGAGTTGGGAAGGGGTGTGGCTCCCTGGGCAGCGCGGGAGGCCGGCGGGTCCTGGGGCCGAGCCAGGTGGCTGTGGAGCTGCGGAGCGTGCCCGGCGAGCACGGCGAGTACGCAGCGCGCTTGGTCGCGGCTCAGCCTGCTCCACGGATCGCGGCGGCGCGGGAGCTGCACTTGCCTAGTCTGCCCGTCCGACGGTCTCAGCCCCTCCGGGGTGACTGCGGCCAGGCGTCGGGTCGGGGAGGACGCGGCTTCCCCGAGAGCGCCAAGAGGCCGGCCCGCGCCTCCGCTGCCGTGAAGAGGAACCAGGCGGGGGCCGGCGCGCTCCCTGCGGCCCCGGCATGACTTCTCTGGGCTCTTCTCTGGCACCCTTGCTGCTCCTTTCTCTGCACTGTGAGTAGCACAAGCCCTCGGCTCCGGGTGGGGCCAGGCTGGGCCGGCGGGCCCGGCAGAAGCTGTTTGGGGTCACCTGTACCAGGTCTTGGAAGCCCAACTTTCTCAGGGCCATCCATAGTCGTTGTTGGCCTAGGCTCACGCGCCCCCCCTTCCCCACCTCCCGCATAGCCCAGGTGTTCCCTAATTAGAGAGGTAACTGCACCTGGTCCTCGGTTACCGCGATCCTGGACCTGACTCTGATCCCGCTGTACTCTTTTTTAGATAATGAACTCCCGTACTTACTGGGTCCAGTGAGAAACAGTATTTGGAATCAGTTTCTGTTACCAGGCACCTCCTGGAAAACTAGAGATGTCTTTAAAATAATTTAGAAAACTTTAAATCGTGCTTTTACCGAAACCTTTAGGAAACATATGCAGGTTTAACTGAAATTGTGGTCTCTATTTTGAAAATAACTATACACTGTGCTACGCTACATTGGAAAACAATTTATTATTTTTTTTATACTCTAACTTCTTCCCCAAAAGATCTAAATTGGCTTGCAAAAATACCTAGAATATAACAATATTAGAAGAAAAGGAGTAAACATGTCTTTACGTTTCTTGTTAACCGTTTCTAAAAATCTATTTAAATTTAATTTTATACTCTTTTAATCTTTCTTACATTTTATTTTTATGAATAGCCATCACATGAAAAAAAAAACTGTTTTTCATCTTATACAGTGCCCTTTTCTTTTCTGAATGCACTGTCCTGTGGAATCAAGGTTCTGTTCCATTTAATCAATTGTTGAGATTTACTGAGATTTCTCTTGAAGGGTTTTATTTTAAAAGCAGGTTCAGTGATTGTGGATAACTTTTTTTTCCTGGAGCTATCAGTATGTTTCCCATAGTTTAATAGTCTTATCTGAACTGATAATGTACCCATAGATCTTGAAGTAACCTAATATTTACTAGCTGACTTATGTTGTAGAAATTCACTTGGTAGGAGAGAAAGGAACACAAAACTTTGTATACCATTTCCATAAAAGCCAGTGAAGGAAATAATAAAAATTACAGGTAACTTTTGTGGAGCTCAGTAGGTATATTTTTAGTAATGATGTGTAGATAATGATTAAGTGACAGTAGCATGTGCTTCCAAATTAATTGTCTGGCTACCAGTTTGAGAGAGCTAACATTTTTCTCTCTCCTACTTCTTTCAAGTGTGAAATAATAATAAGTAAATGGCCTTTTTATACAATCCCTTGGACATAACTGAAAATATTTTAAATATTACTTTAAGAGCAACTGAAATTTTTGCTAAAAAAGATCTATTAACCTTTTAATATTATAATCGATGCCCCTCTTTTTTGTAAACAACATTTGTATATAGTTTGTTGACTTATTAGGCAGTACTTTTAAAGAGTTGATGTAATTCTCAGAATCAGACTTACAAGGTCATCTGCTTTGTTTCTTTTCCTTCAGTAGAACTACTCCTAAGCAATCCTAGAATGTTTTAGACTTCCAAGGACATTTTAACCTTCACGATAACCTATCACCCTCAAAAATGAAAAAATATGTTCATATGTTCAGTGAATTTTTACCGAGCTACTCTGGTGGGGAGGGATGATGGTGGGAAATAAAGATGCATAAGAGTTTGTCCACAGCCCTTAAGGAGTTTGCAGTTCTGAAACAGGCTGCAAGCATGCACAGATGATTTATAATACAAGGACTGTGTGATGAGTGCCATTTCTTAATGGTGCTATCAAGGAAGACTTCATGGAAAAACTTACTTTTGATGGGGACTTTGGATGAGTGGGGTTTGAATTTACTGAGCTGGCAGCGATAGGGCTTTCCTGGCCAAAGGAGCGACCTGGAGGAAGGGATGAAATGGCAAGTGCAGGGCCATGTCCCGGAAAGGCCAGGCCCTTCCAGCTGCTGGAACAGGAGGCTGTGCAAAGGAGAGAAGGCTGAAAACTTAGTAGAAGGAGGGTAAAGTACCTTGTATGCTCAGTTTGGGATCTATTCAGCAGGTGATCGAATGGCCACTGATACTCAGTTTCCTTAAGATGGGAGAGGGGAAGAAGGTAAACTGCTATTGAGTGCATAGCATAATAGTCTTCCAGAGAATACCATGTCCTGACTGCATTAAATTCTTGGACCAGTCAGTGGCAAGGTTGGTTGCAGAGAATTAGGGCCCATCCCTAGGACTTCCAGTGTGGGATGAGGGGGAGGAGTGGATATCTGAACAAAATTATTTCCATTATGAAGAAGGAAAAGGGAAATGGGTGCTAGATACCCACCCATTGGTAGCAGGGGCCACTACAATGGCATAACGCACCAAATGTAGAAATAGAGAGTGACTTAAATTTTTGAAAGAAAATGGATGTCAAGACATTTCTGTTTTATTTTTGTTTAAATCTCTGTGGAGTAAACTTCAAAGGGAATTTGAATTGAAAAGTCGATTACTACCATTTAGTGCTACCAATGGGTTAGAGATACAGTCAAACCTCAGTTCTCCACCATCTTGGTTCTCAAACAATTTGATTCTTGACCAGGTTTTCCCGGAAAAAATGTCGTGGTTGTCTAACAAATCTTTGGGTCTCATTTTCTGACAACTTGACAACCCTTTCATACTGATACCTGTGTGATCAGCCGTGCATCTCTCAGGCAACAGAGGACATTCAGTTTTTGAACAAATTGCATCTTGAACAGTTTTCCGGAATGAATTAAGTTCGAGAACCGAGGTTCTCTTAAACCAGCGGTTCCCAGCCTTTTTGGCTCCAGGGACCAGGTGCGTGGAAGACAGTTTTTCCACAGATCTGGAGGTGGGGGATGGTTTCAGGATGACTCAAGCTCACCTCCTGCTAGGTGGTCTGGTTCCTTACTGGCCCAGACTGGTACTAGTCTGCAGCCCGGAGGTTGGGGACCCCAGCTCTAAACTGTTTCCTGTACTGCTGGTGATTCCTTAAAATAGTGAATAACTTTCAAGAATATGAGAAAAGTATTAAAGAAAGAAAAGGCCATATAAAATGAAATGAAAATTATGAGCCTAAATGTTAGCAGTTTGAAAAATTTATTGCAACCCTGGCTGGATGGTTCAGTTGGTTGGAGTATCATCCCATACAACAGCATGTCACGTGTGTGATCCCTAGTCAGGGCATGTACCTAGGTTGTGGGTTGGATCCCCAGTTGGGGGGGGTGGTGTATGGGAGGCAACCAATCAATGTTTTTCTCTCTTCAATTTTTTAACTCTAATTTTAGTTATGTAACTGTTTTGGAAGAACTCACTTTTTAGTAAAAAACCTGTAGTTTGACCTACATGAAAGGTTACAGCCACTGGATGAAATTTTTAGAAAAATTAAGCTTAATATACTATATATTCAACATGAACTATTCAGGAAGCACTTTAAATATTAAATCACCAAGTGCTTCTAAAATGTTATGCTTAGAACTGTTGTCAGACCCAAGGTAATGATGCAATGGGTAAGATTTTTTACCCCCAGTAAAAGTATGTGACACATTTTCAAATGTGTTTTCACACTTTGATAGTGGAAGCATTTATAATGAAAAGTCTCATTTGAATCTTCATACATAAGCCATGTGATTTAGTGTCAAGCAAGGTGATGTGATGGCCCATAAGATTCTTTAGCTGCAGTGAATTATGCAGCACAAGGGACTGGGAAGCCTAACCGAGTTTGGAAGAAAGTTGGGAACAACTGCGGTGTTCCCACTTAAACTCTGATCTATAGTTAACTTAGAATAGGGACTCTGAACCTATTTGTATATATACTAATGATGCCAATTTCTATATTTTAGGAGATTGAGGTAAGATTGCTGGATTTCTGGTAGTCCAGTCACTTCAAGTCCCCTCCTTTGCTGGATGAGGGCTACTTGGCACTCACACATCAAACATCACAACCTTGCATTTTGAGGGCAGCTCTCAGACCATCTGGAGGCTCCAGAATCCTCCCTTGATTGTACTTGGAGATCAATTGGTTTCAGAGAGTTTGTCAGTTCTTGGGTGGTATTCAAAACACCATCTGATTTGAGCTGGACTTGGTCTTAAAAGTGGAAAGTTAATTAGTTTACTTACGAGTTAAGCAGATATTACTAAACTGTGGAAGGATTTTTTTCCTTTCTATTAAAGTTTGGGTACCAGTAGTTGATTCCCTCTGTACCTGGTTTCCTACTACCTGAGAAAGAGACTAGAGTTTGCATTCGTGATGGTTTTAAAATTGTAGAAAAGCGAAGTCAGTTAAAGAGAGAAAATCTATTTCTGAATTTCACAAATGATAGACTCAACCATTGATCTAATACCAGTTCTTCTTTACCGTTATCAGATACTACATAATATATGCAATGCGGTATGGCTGTGCCTCACTCAGGTACTATAGGAATATCACATTTTAATAAATGTCCCTAAAACTTCTGTTTATAGGATTAACGATACATATTGAACATATTGATACAATGTGAACAAAAAGCCTATTCAATAAAATATCCTTAGAGGAAGTATACTTCTGGTTTTCTCTTCCTTTAGCATTTTGATCTTGAGAGAAGTAACAAAATGACAGGGTTAGATGCACATTTTTATTTAGAAAAGCACATGGCTAAAGAAGTTGAGATGCCTGTACCACAATGGAGTTCTTTGGGAGAATCTTCAGAGAATTAGGTTAACATCAGTGGCTATGAATTAGAGTGGGCCAGGATTTAGGGTTGAGATAGATGTTTAAAGTATAATAGCCTTGGAAAGTCAATGCTATTTTTTCCATCCAGGGTCACAGCTATGTAATAACACAGTGTGGCATTGTGACTGTAACTCTAATGTAATGAGGCTGTTTCTAGGGCAGTCTTAAAAGACTCATTAATCCAACATTTTTAAAAATTGAAAAGAAATTTAAATTTTCTTTTTTTTTTTTTTGAGGACAGGTGTGTTTTATTTATTACCAAAGAGCTTAGATCAGTATCTGACACATAATAGACAGGAAACAATATTTGGTGAATCAGTGAATTGATAAACTATGAACATAGTTCCATGTCAGTACTTATGTATATCTACATTATTATTTTAATAGTTGCATAATATTCTACTAATATCTGCATTTACTAAACCATCTTTTTTGTGTGTATTTTATTGATTATGCTATTACAGTTGTCCCATTTTTTTTCTCCCCTTTATCCCCTCCGCCCTGCACCCCACCCCATCATCCCCACACCTCTTAGTTCATGTTTATGGGCTGTACATATCAGTTCTTCGGCTTCTCAGTTTCCTATGTTATTCTTAGCCTCCCCCAGTCTACATTTTTATTTTGGTCAATATTTTCCAGCCACCACTTTCTTGAGCCCCACCCATCCCTACCTCCCACCCTCAATCCTTCCCCCATTTGGCTTTGTCCGTGGGTCCTTTATTCATGTTCCTTGATGACCCTTCCCCCGCTTTTCCCCGGTTATCCCCCTCTCTCCTCCCCTCTGGTCAGTTTGTTTTTTATTTCAGTGTTTCTGGTTATGTTTTGCTTGCTTGTTTACTTTGTTGATTAGGTTCCACTGATAGGTAAGATCATATGGTCTCTGTCTTTCACCACCTGGCTTATTTCACTTAGCATAATGCTCTCCAGTTCCATCCATGCTGTTGCTCTTTCTTTCTGCTGCGTAGTATTCCAGTGTGTAAGTGTGCCATAGCTTTTTGATCCACTCATTTACTGTTGGGAACTTAGGTTGCTTCCAGTTCTTGGCTATTGTAAATTGTGCTATGGATATTGGGGTGCATAGGTTCTTTTGAATTGGTGTTTCAAGATTCTTAGAGTATAATTCCAGCAGTAGAACTGCTGGGTCAAAAGGCAGATCCATCATTAGTTTTTTTGAGGAAATTCCCAGCTGTTTTCCACAGTGGCTGCATCAGTCTGCATTCCTACCAACAGTGCACTAGGGTTCCCTTTTCTCTACATCCTGGCCAGCCCTTGTTGTTTGTTGATTTGTTTATGATGGCCATTCTGACTGGTGTGAAGTGGTATCTCATTGTGGTTTTAATTTGTATCTCTCTGATGGCTAGTGATGCTGAGCATCCTTTCATGTGTCTCTGGGCCCTGTGTACGTCCTCCTTGGAGAAGTGTCTGTTCCGGTCCTTTGCTGATTTTTAAATTGGATTGTTTGTCTTCCTGGAGTGGACTTGTATGATTTCTTTATATATTTTGGAGCTCAAACCCTTGTCCAAGTTATCATTGGCAAATATATTTTCCCATAGGTTGGTCCCCTTTTCATTCTGCAGATGTTTTCTTTAGTCATGCAGAAGCTTCTTATTTTGATGAAGTCCCATTTGTTTATTCTTTCCATTATGTTCCTTGCTGTAAGGGACATATCAGTGAAAATATTGCTGCATGGATTATCTGAGATTTTCCTGCCTATGTTCTCCTCTAGGACTTTGATGGTGTCGCAACTTATATTTAAGCCTTTTTTCCACCTTGAGTTTATTTTTGCGTGTGGTGTAAGTTGGTGGTCGAGTTTCATTTTTTTGCATGTAGCTGTCCAGATCGCCCAACACCATTTGTTGAAGAGGCCATTTTTACTCCATTTTATGCTTCTGCCCCCTTTGTTGAATATTAATTGACCATAGAGACATGGGTTTAAGAAATTTAAATTTTACTGAAACCTGTTGAAGATTACACCAGTGGAAATGGTAATAATATCCTTATTTGGAGAACTCCTTTACCTACTTTTGCCCAGAATCTCCCTGTTCACAACAGTTGCTCCTGTAAAATCTCTTTGTTCTCACTCCTGTGTTCTCAGTAATGTTCTTTTCTGTCCTCTTTCCCTCTCATCCTCTCCTTCCATTTTGGATGATGTTATATTCTTCTGCTAATAGCATCAGGTTCTTTTAAGGTACATAAATCTAGCATTCCTTGTTCCTTCCAATGATTTAACTCTTATTTTGGGGATTGATATTAAAACAAACGAACAAACTCAGAAATTACCTTAGAACATGAGCATTGGTGTGAGTATGTGAGAATGTGCACATAGTCTATTTTCTTCTTGTTCAATGAAGTTAACTTTATGATAGATACAGTTTCCTTTGTATGTGTGTATGTGTATATGTGTGTGTGTGTGTGTGTGTGTTTATATATATAAATGTATATTTTCCTTAAGGTACAATATCATTCTTGGCACTTAGTAAGGACTTAGTAGATACTTGTAAATGAATAAGTGAGTGTTTACTAATATAAGTGGTAATCCTGTGTGCTTGGGGTACCTAAAAAGAATTTTTTTCTCTTTCAAGGAAAGTAAGAATTTTTGTTAAAACTTTCTTTAGGAATTTGGTATTACTGTGTCAGCTTCAACTTCTTTAAACTGTAGTATGTATTTTAGAGAGCAGAGATGATAGAGATATATTTTTATAGTCTTTTCAAGTTATATGACTTCAGAAGTTATACAGTACTTACAGATCTTGCAAAATTGAGTCTGAGCTTATTTTTAATCATAAAACTTTGAAGTTGTCTGTTTTTGAAATAGTTTTTCCTAAGAAATTCCCAAAGGTTTTGCTCCACTTAAAATTTTTAAAAAATTGAATATATTGGGGTGCCATTTGTTAGTAAAATTACATAGGTTTCAGGTGTACAGTTCTATAATACATCATCTGTATATATTGTATATACATCATCTATAATACATCATCTGTATATATTGAGGTGTTCACTAACCTCAGGTCAAGTCTCCTTCCATCAACCATTTAACCCCCCTGTAATGTTTTGCTCCATTTAATGAAGAGTGACCTTGGAGTTTTGGGAATTCACTTAGAACCTTCAATTTTCCCATTTCTGTGTCTGGTATTTTTGGTCCTGAGTGCCTGTATGTTAGAATTAGTAGCTCAAGAACAGAGATAATTAAAATAACACCATGTGTAGTCTAAGCTCAACTCCCCCCTTCCCTTATATGTATAAAATACTGGAGATGCTTTTATAGATATAGGAGCATTAACTAAATCAGCCCCATGGGGGGGCATTTTAACCTACTAGTAGAGGTTGCCAGTTGTCCTCCCCTCCCACTCCTTTTCCTTTTCCTGAGGTCTACATATTTCCAGCCATAGCTTCTTCCAGTTATGATTCTTTTCCTTATTGCCCATTCTCTCAGTCTGTGGCGATGTTTATATCTCTCAAAATGTCAAAGGTCTTCATCTAATCATAGCCATATCATTGACCGTTATGCTCAGTATGCCTTAAGGGACACCGAACATTGATCACAGTACTTAATATTTGTTTCTTTGGATCAGGTCCATCACTACCAGTTTCACAACTTCTAGCAGCCCACACGGGTCAAGATCACTTGGCAGAACACAGAATAAATGGCAAAAGGAGAGGTTGGAGAGTAGTAAACATCACTTGTTGCAGAATGTATCAAATCAGGCTAGCATTTTAGGCTTTCATTGATTAAGAAAGCTTGTAGGACAGTTCACATATGCATATTACTCACGTGTAAATACAAATTACTGCACTAGCACTTGTTGGCCAAGGCTTAAGACAGTAGGCAGAATGTGAATAATGCGCTAACAGAACACTGCAAAGATTCTCCAGCTTTTGACCTTAAAGGTTATTAGGGTCTTAAAGATTACTGATGGCGATAGAAAGCTTTTGTGTGGATTAGGTCTATGGATATTTACCATATTAGAAATTAAAAGTGAGAAAAATTTTAAATAGTTATTAATTTGAAAGCAACAATAATAAATCCATTATATAGTGACATAAATAATGTATTTTTGTGACAAGTAAGATTCCCCCCAACCCCCAAACAAATATTAGCAGGAAGAATGGTTCCATTTCACATTTTGGGAAATCTCTTTAATGTCTGGCTCATTAGAAGAGAGCTGGTTTCCCCTGTCTGCTTCTGCATTCAATTTATTATGATGTGTTTTCTTGGTTTAACTATGCACAGAATACATGGCCTCATGCAGATATGTAGTTGGACGAGGAAGGAGTGTTTTGACCATTTTCAAATAATTTTCTATGTTATTCTTTGATATTCCACCAAAACTAATTGGGTAGTAGTTTATTAAAAATTGGTTGCAATGTGGAATCAGGAACCATATCAACAAACATTTCTTACTCTGTTGTATTAAAATCCATTAGTTTATTTTGTACTTTGAATGCATATTTTATTCATGCATGATTTTTCAGTAACATTACACACATTGATAATTTAGAAAATATTGGTTCATTGATACAGGTCTTACAAATGTTGACATATTATTAAATACTTATTGAGAAGCTGTTAAACTCACAGTGGCAGATACAAGTTTTCTAAACTTTTAATATTTCCTCCAACTGACAACAGACAGCTGTCAGTTATTTCCCATGAAGTAATAGTCTTATTTTGTTCAGTTTTGAGAAAATCTCCGCCAAATACCTAAGTCTAAATAACCATTGTCTGTGAATTGTTCTTTCAAGTGAAAATGCTGATACATGGAAATAAGTGACTAATTCATTTTGCTTTGTGCTCCAGCAGTTGCACCAAGGCTCCTCCTTGGGACAGCACTGCTTTGGTATGCAACACAAGTGATTCATGTGTCATTCTACTCATTTTGCCACATGGAATATTATAAAAGGTCAAACTTTAATGAAGTTACTGTTATTGCTTCATCAAAGACATTCTTTAGTGAGACTGGATTTTCTTTTTCAGCTGAGTGCATGACAGGCAGGACTACAGTGACTTCAAGTGCAGTTGTGCCAATGCCTTGACTTGTGTGAAGGTGCCGACATTTTCACCCACCACTGCTTCTGCATCATCAGTGCAATTGTCAACACAGGCAAAAAGGCAAACAACATTTTACTATTATTAAAAACATGTCAACACAGGCAATAAAGCAAATAACATTTTACCATTATTTTAAAAAAATAGCTTTTACCTCCTGAATATTTCGAAAGGGTCTCAGAGACCATTCATGGACTATAGCACTTGAACTCTGGTGTGCTGCTATAGAACGTTAGATTATGTTTTTAAATGGTATTAGAGAAAAATAACCACACAATCATTCCATGTGATGTGGGATGGCGGCAGTAAATGGAGCATGCATGTATTATTTTAAAATAAATAATACACTCATTTAAAATTCTTTATTTTTGTATTATAAATTCTTAAATCACAAAAGTAACATATCCTAGGCATAAAAATTAAAACAATGCAAAAGTGTTTAAGAATTCAATTCATATCCCATCTCCATCCACTGAATTCTCTAGTTTTGCTGAGCATTGTTCCGTACCTTTTTCTAATTACAAAGAAAGCCTACACGTACATGTATTTTTTTAAAAACGCCATAAATATTCTACAACTTATTTTTAAAATATAGTTTAAGATAGGCATTTTGCCACATCTGTTACATGGATCCATCTCATTTTTTTTAATGACCTAAGTTTAGTATTTCATAGCAGGTCTATACCATAATTTATTTAGCTGTTTCCCCATTGTTGGGTATTTGTTTCTGATTTTTTTGACATTAGTGATGTTATAGTGAACCTCTTTGTATATATGCCTATAACCTATAAATCTGTATAGGTATTTCTGCAGTCTAGCTTGGCTAAACTGGAATTGTTGGATGTACACATTTTGGAGGAGACAATAGCATTGTGTGAAAGTTTTGTATAGTCAGACATTTTTGGGTTTGGGTTTAGATTCCTGAATTGTCGTTTTTTGTTTTGTTTTGTTTTTTGCTCTCTGACTTTGGGGATGTTTTAATGTCCTGAGCTTGAGTTTGACTATCCTGTAGAGTGGAGGTGGCCGTCTCAATGCATTAACAATACTAAGTTAAAGGAAGTGACACATCTTTAAAGTGTCTAGCATAGTGGCATATAGAAAATGCTTGGTTAGTGGTGGCTATTGGCTCAAGAATTGATCAGCTCGAACCTGAGTCAGGAGGTAAGAGTTCTATCTAGGAGGTACCAATGAGATGAGACTTGGGAGATGACATACAATTCTCCAGGTCTGCTTTCATTTGCAAAATGAGGGAGTTATATTTAGTAATCTATTTTTTTTCGAGCTCTGTATATCATGATTCTTTGTGTTGGCTTCCAAGTATTGAGAATATTGTCAGTAAAATAAACGAGATAATACTTGGCTGGTTTTAACATATTCCTAAAGCTTTTCCTAAAGTAGTTCTTGACTCTCCCTCTGCCTCTCTCTCCATCAATATAATGAGACTTTATGGTGATATCTATTCTAGGAATTAAAACCATCTTCATCTGTTATAGAAATATTATAAAAAGTGGTTTCAAATATGAAGAATGTTATTTTTAAATTTTATTTTAAAATGATTTCATGTTAGCTCAGACTATCTACATACATACCTCATTATTTTCTTAAATTCTTTATGTATATATGTAAAGAAAGATCTTATATGTCTGGAAATGATCAGTTGTAAGCAGGCTATAAATATGACAAAAATCTTTTTACCACAATCACTGTATTTTTATCTTTTAACTTGATTTCTATGACTTTTCTTTACTTTTTTTTTTTTTATCATAATGGCTTTTCTTTGAATAAGCCAGGCATAGGTGTCTAAATTTTATCTGTACTGGGTTACATGATGAATATTGATGCTTTAGTATCACCATTATTGACTAAAAGTGAAAAACCTGTGAGCTTCTAAAAAACAGTGAGTTTTTTAAAGGAACATGCATAAAGGACCCATGGACAAAGCCAAATGGGGGAAGGATTGAGGGTGGGAGGTGGGGTGGGTGGGGCTGGGGAAAGTAGTGGCAGGAAAATGTTGACCAAAAAAAAAAAAAAAATCAGGGGAGGCTGGGAGTAGTGTGGGAAATTAAACAGCCAAAGAACTGGTGTGTGCAGCCCATGGATGTGGACTAAGGGGTGTGGGGATGATGGGATGGGATACAGGGGGGAGGGGATATAGAGAGGAAAAAAATGGGACAATTGTAATAGCATATTCAATAAAATATACAAAAATAAAAATAAAAAACAGTGAGTTTTTCTCAGGGAGTTAGTGATACTTAAACCAAAATCTTTAGAGAAGTGTGGTTAGGGCTCGTCTTAATTCTGACCCTAGGTTGTATATCATTGATGGTGTTTCCCAACTGTTCTTTTCTGTATATTCACTAAAGAGAATATTTTTGTAGAAAGCCTGGTGATCTCCAAAACAGACAGAGCTGGTCACATTAGAACTTTCAAAATAATTCTGAGATTCATAAATTCACAACCTATTGCGTTATCGTGATAAGTACAGTTTGTTTTCAGATCATTAAATTTTTCCTGAAACTAAACTAGACTACTAGGGAAGGTTCTTGAGTTTCATACTCTAAAATAGTTATAGAAACTTAAACATGATTTGCTTTTATGAAAATATTTTCTGAAATTGTGACTTTTATTTCTTCCTAATTTGTGATTTCATTGCGTTTAGGGCAACACATGTTTTAATTGCCGTTTGATCAATATATATTTGCAGTTTCCATCTTAACATTTGCACTTCTTTGGACAAACTAATTGTGTTCTTACGTCCTCCCTCCCAGGTTACTTTGAATTTAGGGGGTTGGGTTGCCTCTCTCATTAATGAGAAAGTGTAATGTTGTGAGCCACGGGGAGCTGGACTGTGAGTGACGTCTCTGAGAGCCCTTTAATTCCATAATGTCCTGGAGCTGATGAAGCCGTTCAGTAAATCTCTTCACAATTTCCATGACCAAGCCATCTGCCTGCATTAAAATAAATCAAATCTGCTTACTCCTTCAGTGTCTAACAAATATTCTGTAAACTGATGACGATGGAGACCATGACACAAAAATAATTTGCAGTCTTTAGCACTTCCTCTTGCATATTCTCTCAGTGGAAGCTGGTATTCTAGCTTTCTTTTTGACTTGAATAAAAAAGTAGTGGGACTGTTTCCTTTCTTTTATTGCAGTTACCCTGTGTGTGGCGAACTAATTCAGCTTTTCCGCATTTATATTTAACTTCACAAAACCTTTTCTTGCTGTTCTGCTTCATATATGGTAGCTGATTAGGTATACACACTGTAGTTATTTAATTTTAAATATGACCCAAGCTTCTGGCACTGTCACACTTTGGAGACTGTGTGCAACTTATGGCAGCGACACACTGTACAAGTGCCATGACCCCATGGCCTGTTCCTAGGCAGAAATAGTTTATT